>MU189121.1:33252-55233 GCA_016904865.1 Pissodes strobi | reverse complement strand
GTCACTCCCCGTAATCAAACTCCTCTCACCAGTTTGACGTTCCTGCCTGCTTGTTAAACGAAGTTATTGATAACGTTACAGCTGATAATTGGCAGAAGTGTATCGAACATGTCATAAAACAAGAAATGTGGGATTTGGATACTACGGTCGAAGTTAGAGTTGAACCTCTTATTATCAATGTTGGTTCCGAAAGTAGTGATAGTAATGATTCTGAGTCAAATTCTGATCAAACCACCGATAACGACTAGTAAACTTAAAGTTTTATTGATTTTTGATGTAAACTTTTGATGCATCTTTCAATATGGTATTTTATGATAAGAAAAACCCCTTATCATCCATGACTCTTTTTTTTCCTAGCCTTGATGAATACATAGTACTATTTGTTTGTAGTACAATTTTGTTGCTTATTACTAGACTTAGGAATAAATTTGAATATACGTTTTTTTGCATATTTTAGACTAAAATCATGCATATTTATGTGCATAAACTTTATTTTTTAAGTGGATATTTGCCTAAGTCTACTTATTACTATTCCATTATATAGTTATAACATATTAATTTACAAAGCAATTGTATCCGCCACTGGAATTTCCTTCTCTCTTCCCTTACCCCTCGTGGCGCGCCTTAAAACTAAAAATGAGTTACTGACTTATTTCCGGCTTGAACTATACAATCAATCAATCAAAATCTTTATTTGTCCACAAAATTACAAGTTGACAGAAATGCAACTAAGTACATTGTAATAACCCATAAAAACGGTGTATTAGGACATGTCAAAGAAACTATCCTATAAGTACTGACTACATTAATAAAGGATGAAAAGAAAGATAAAAGGAGTGAGTTAAAAATTAACATTAAGATAAAATCAGGTAATCACAAGATTAATGGAAAACAGTTAAAATAAGTACCTAATAAAACTAAGTCTAACAGCAAAACATACATATCACATACATACATACAAAATTTACATACACACATGGTTGAATCCTATATTAAATTTGACCCTCTCATACCTAGAAAAGTCCTATCTTCCAAATATTCATCAGTAGAGTAATAAAATTTTTCCAAAAGCATAGTTTTCAGTATTTTTTTAAATTGTTTGTTTTCCAGAGAATGTACCTCTAAAGGTAGTTTATTAAAAAATTTTATAAGATTAAATTGAACATTTTTTTGAATGACACTAAAATTGCACTTAACATTTTTTAAATTAAGTTTATTTCTTGTATTATGAGAATGTTCTCTGTTACATTCTAGGAAGAGATCAGGATTTTCCTTAACAAAAAGTAGAGCCTCCAGAATATAAGCAGATGGCAGTGTTAAAATTTTACTATCTTTAAATTTTTGCTTACTTAAGGTTATATACATCCCTAATTACGTTCAGTATGTCATTAATTAGCTAAATATCGTTATTGTTTATTTTTATGTATTATTTGATTAATTTAATTTGAACCTAATTAATTTGAAGCACCAATAAAACTATCTCAGAAGAAAATGTAATAGACAAGGAGAGATTGTCATATACTAGAAAACTTGTCAAAGTAGGAATGGATTGGGCGAAAGGAAGTAAAAATGACAATACGGAAGACAATGCCGATGTTTCTCCTGCTACGACTAAATATATTGTTGAAGAGGGTAGGTATGAATTTTTAACTTGTTTTGAACATATTTATTAATGACCACAATGATAAATACTTGTTAGTTAGGGAATTTACAGACATATTTAAATATGTCATAATTATTTAGCTAATATTAAAATAAAATAGTTGTAGCTGGATGATTCATTGAAATTGCTGTGCTCATTAACGTCAAGTATATAAAGGGCGATTAAAAATAAATGGCATATTTTTAGGATTGTTATGTGTATCACAACACATGTTTATTTTTGAAAGTTGATTTTTCATGATTTTTTTGAGTTAAATGAATCAAAATAAAACCTGTTTTGGTTAATTTTGCATAAGAGAAGCACAACATTATATTGGCAGAGGTGTGCTTGAGGTTTCTTAATTGTAAAAGTTCAAATCTGAAGATCTGACCTAGTGAAGGATGGGGACCTGTTTCAAATGTGAGAGAACCTGCGAATATGTGGATGTTACCAAGGATAGGACCATTAAAGACCTTTTTGGTGGACCTTGCGATCTTTGCAAGAACATTATTTGCAGGGAGTGCTCAAAAGTTACGTCTAGTGATATTCGTGCACTGATGACCCAATCCCGTGTTATTTTGTACTTTTGTGGGGATTGCCTTTGTAGCATTAAGCGTTCAAGCTTGCACGAGATGCCAGAAAACAGAAATTAGTTAATAGTACCTACACTTTTAATGGGTCAGTTTATATAAAAAAAACCTCTACTTCTGAGGCTATAAAAATCTTATATGAGGATGATCTTAAAAATCTGTAAAGCTGGATGATGTGGATGGCTGCTGAATTGATTTATTTATTGTGATGCAGAAAACTTGTATCTGTTTTAAAATGGCATCTTCTTTGTTAGTTAATGTACAAAATATCCAAGGTTGTCGTACTAAATTAAGGGAACTTAGATTGTCATATGATGGTTGTTCTTATGATGTCAGCTTTGTCACAGAATCCTGGTTAAATGATAGCATATTGAACCAAGAACTCATTGACGTAAGCAGATACTCAATTTTTCGTCAGGATAGAATCTCCACATGGGCCAAGAAACGAAGTAAAAAATTACAGACCTATCAGTAAACTCTGCACATTCTCCAAGCTCTTCGAAGAACTTGTTTATCCTTATATTTTCAATTTTGTTATAAATGATTTAATTCCAGAGCAGTATGGTGTTTTGCAAAAAAGGAGTCTAGAGTTAAATCTGAATGGGTATTCACAATACATTTATGAGTCTTTTGATTCGTTTTGCCAAGTTGATGTGATTTACACAGATTTTAGTAAAGTATTTGACAAGATTTGTCATAATATCATGCTTCAAGGGCTGGCAGAGATGGGGATCTGTGGTGATCTTCTTAGATGGATTGAATCATATCTACTGAATAGGTCAATGTTTGTGGCTCTTCTGGGGTTCTGTTCGGAGAGATTTTCTCCGTCGTCAGGTGTACCGCAGGGCTCCCATCTTGGCCCTCTATTGTTTGTTATTTATATTAATAATATAAAGCTTTGCTTCAAGTACTGCCTGTTCTTTTGCTACGCCGCCGGTGACCTGAAAATCTTTCTTAGAATTAACTCGATTTCGGACTGTGAAACTCTCCAAAACAGTATTAATAACTTGGTAAAATTTGGTGATGAGAATGAACTATTTTTGAATTTTGACAAATGCTCCATCATGACCTTTTCTCATGGCTCGACAATTATTAGTCATGACTACAAACTGGGTAATACTTCTTTAAAACTAGTTCTCCATGTCAAGGATCTGGGAGTGCTATTTGACACCAAAATGACATTCCATCTCCACATTGATAAACTTGTCAATGAGTGTAACAGAATCTTGGGCTTTATAAAAAGACAATGTGTTGATTTTCATAACTCTAAAACCATAATTACTCTATACTATTCATATGTTTTTAGTAAACTTCAGTTTGCTTCCATAATTTGGAATCCGAGATATAAGAGTAACATTGATAGACTAGAAAAAATACAGAACAAATTTCTAAGATTCCTGTGCTATAAAAAATTTCCAGATTCCAATTCATGATTACTCTTTGGCTCGATCCCACTTTAAAATATTAGAACTGGAGAAAAGACGAACTTTGGCAGATATTTTAACCTTATTTAAAATTGTTAATATTCTCTCTAGCTCGCCAATAATTATCTCCAAAATAAAGTTTAATGTACCTGCTCGTAGACTAAGAAGCTCAGATCTGTTTAGCGTCCCATACTGTAGAACAAATTAGTGTCAGAATGCACCTTTGGTGGGAATGGTAAAATCTGCTAATTTGCATTGTACTGATTGTAATTTGGATTTTTTTGCCACAAGTTTACTATCGTTTAAAAAGAATCTTAAGTTAAAGCTTTTGGAATAGTGCTTGCTTCATGAATCTTTGTGATATATATTTCCCTGTGTGGAATTTGTCATGGAATAATATTGGCTGTATATTAGATTGAATAATGTGATACATTCTACATCTTTTCCTTTGTTACTGTATAAAAAAAGTAGATATTACGGCAGAACTTGTTACAAACTGTTATTGTATTATAACTTTAGTTAATTGTAATATCAGGGTACTATATTTGGACCTGTTCCGTTTGTATCTTAAAGAGTGTAATAAATAAATAAATAAATAAACATGTTATCAGCATCTATTGAAAATGTTTCAGTTATAATAATTTCTTTTTAAGAATTAATTATGCATATGTACTATGTGCAGAAAATATCTGGCAATATCATATTTTAGGAAAAGTTCGTAAAATTACCGAAGAGGAGGCTGCTGAAATTTCTGATAAGTCGCGAATTATCGAAGTACATAGCTGTCGCAATTGCAATCTGCAGTTTCCAAATATGTCCCACTTTAGTAAGCATAAATGTAGCAACGCGAAGAAAGTTATAAATAAAAAGGTAGAAAGACAGGAAAAAACAAGCCAAATGCATAAGGTAAATATGAAATATTAATCCTATAGTGGTGTTTGGTCGTTACGAACCTGTCATGACTCTTAGATTTCGTTTCTTTTAAGAGGTTCATATAAAAACATTATTAGTTTGTAGTTCTCTGTCTGGAGTCTCTGTTAATTAACTGCTGACTTACAAGGCATCATACAGTAGAAAGCCTTAGAAAGCAATAGAGCTTTAGCTTCTTTTCTAAATTTTTTATAACTTTGATTTTTTCTGATTATCAACGGTAGGTGATTGAATATTTTCTTACTATTGTAAAAGATTGAATTTCTTGTCAGACCGTAAGATGGAATCGGTAAGTTTGTTTTAAATGTTTGTCTAGTGTTGTGCACAGAAGGAGAATTACTGAGGTTTTTATATTTTTTATACATTAGACAACATGTTTCCAACAAGAATATACAAGGTACAGTTAGTATTTTGTTGGAGATAAACAAGGGTTTACTCGAATCCCTGATGTTAACCTTACATAGATACTTAAACATATCCCATATCTTAAATAAGACTCCATCAGTGAGAAATAAGCACTCTTTGCCGTTTCAAAGTCTAAACTATTAGAGATAATTCTAATTGCATAGAAGCTGGATGCAAGTTTTCTACTTAAGTTTTCTAGTTAAGTGAGATTCAAGTTTCAGCTTGTCATCAATATAAATCCCCAAAATTTATTAACACTTAGATTATTTATAGTTTGCATGCCAAGTGAAAAGTCATTAAAAGAATATTTAAAAGTAATAATATTAGTTTTAGAAATATTAAGAGAGAGTACATTTGCATCAGTCCACTCCTTAACCTTAATCAGATCATTCATGTCATCCGCCTCTAGATCTACAGATTTTTTATTCATCCAAAGTATCGTCGAGTCATCGGCATATAAAGTAAATTTGCCTTTTATACGAATTTTGGTTATATCAGTTATATAAATAATAGAGGACCGAGGACAGAACCCTGGGGTACTCCAGATCGAAGTTGCATTTCATTTGAAAGCCTATTTTTAAAATGAACCATTTGAACCCGCTCGGACAAGTAATATCTAAACCAGTTCAAAGCCACTCCCCTAATGCCAATATGTACATAATATACATAGATAAAATAATTATTATTATACATTATTATACAACAATTAAATTGTAATAGGTTGTATTCTTCGTCATCTGAAGAACTGCCATCACCTCTTGACAGTATAATTAAAGGGTTGGCCGTCTGATCGATCAGGTTGTCAAGATTCCACATTTCCTCCTGCTGTTTAATCACATGCTGGACTGCTTTTCGCCAGTTTTCTGGTGCCACTTCCTTAATGGCTTGATCAAACAGTAGCTTAACATCTTTCATTTTAAATGTCGTATTTTGTTTATACTTCTCAAGTATTTTCGTCGCTAGCAAACAATTTCATCGCTTTCCAGTAAAAGTGCTTTTCGGTTATGCTTTTCGCAGGCAAAATTTATATTTTTTAAAGTTGTCCATAAGAATTTTCTAGTTATCAAAGGAATACTGCCATCTTGGCCAAGCTCCACCAAATTTTTATCTAGGGTGGGTGTTTCTTTTTTAAAATAAAAAGAGCGAACTTTTCTTCAAACTAAACATTTGGTGTCTTCATCAAGGACTTTTGCTGGTCTTCCTGGAATTTTCTTGGGAGGTACTTGACCTGCTACCTTTTTCTCCTGCAATAATTTGAAAACGGTGGACTTTCCAATTCCAGTCATTCGGGAACATCGTTCAACATTTTCTTGTACAGGTGTCCGGTTATAAATGTAACCCCCCTTTAACTTTTTTATTTGCCCTCGTATAAAAAAAATGTTAAGTACAAAAGTTGTAAGGATCTTCATACAGTTTTCTGCGGTATTACTTGAAAAACAATTGAACATCGAAATTCTACTGTGCAGATTAAATTAATGTTTTTTTTTAAATGGGACACCCTGTATAGTCTTCCGGATATCGGTAGAGCTCTTTAAGACGAGTTCAGTAATATAAGGTTTGTTGGGTCTAGCTATAATAGTTACCACGTAAATTGCAAAAATGTCGGGTATCTGATTATTACTGACCCCCTCTCCTAAATTCTTTATTTGGTGAGCTAGAAAAAAATGTTGTATACAAAAGTTGTAGGTTCCTTCAGAAGCTTTTCTGCGGTGTTACTTAAAAAAACAATTGAACATCGGAATTCTAAACTAAATGTAACACCCCATTAACTTTTTTATTTTACGTTTAGGAAAAACGCGTCCAGAATAAAAGTTAATGGTTCAAAATAATTAAAAAAAAACTTCCTTTCACTTATACAGGGTGTTTCGGAAAGTCTGGGCGTGGTCCAACTATCTTATTTCAAATGAGATTCCTTTTTCGTCTCAGTTTTGCATACTCCTTGAAATTCTAAACTTTTTTTTATGTAGCATACCCTATGCCTGACTTTTGATAGTTCGCAAAACGCAAAAAACTGTAAGCTTTATTATTATTATGCGATATAGCTAGGTTTAGTGATTTCATCAATTAGCCATGAAATTTGACATATCCATCAAATAAATATAGGTAGTCTAAGTTTAGTTATTAGCTTTATTTAAAATATTAGTTAAAATGGTAGCATTTGAAAATATATATAATAAGCTAACAATGTAACATTTTCATGTTTTTATTGCATTAGATGCTCTACATGACCACCATTCTGCTTAATGCATTTTATATAAATCCTGTGCAGTCTATTAACGGCGCTTCGAATAATATATGGTTTATTATTTAAAATAGCCACTTCTTCAGCAATTCTATCCCTAATCATATCTAAATTCAAGTTTTTTTCGGCTGATACTTTGCCCTTTAGATGCCCCCATAAAAAAAGTATCTAAGATGAGAAATCCGGACTATTGCTAGGCCAATATATTGGACCGGGTCTACCAATCCATTCAGGAAACATGGTGTTTAGAATTTGGGTTACTGGAGCTACATTATGGGGGGGGGGGGGGAGAGCCCCATCCTGCTGCCAGATAATTTCTATATTCTCATTTATATTATTAATAACTTCAGTTATCATTTATAAGGGTTTCTTGAAAATAAATCAGGCCAATTATTCTACCATTTAAAACCCCACACCAAACATGTAATGACTGCCGACCAGAATATTTTATTTCACGTATAACCTGTGGATTTTGTGATGCCCAAAAATGTGTATTTTTTCTGTTATATACCCCAGAAGTATCAAATGTTGCTTCATCGGTAAATAATATATTGTGCAAGTAATTTATGTCCCTATTTATGTTAATTATCATGTTCTGGCAAAAAATAAGACGCGCCTCCTTATGGGCATCAGTAAGTCTTTGAACTGGTAATATTTTAAATGGATGATAATTATGTTTATGTAACGTGATATCCACTTTCCACTTAGTTTTCTCCAAATCTCTCGAAGCATTTCTAAGCAACTCTTCAGGCTTCTCTGAAATGAAAATTACTATACTCATAAGAGTCATAAGTATGCAAAGATAATAAGTTTTTGCTACAAAAACGTTAGCTATCGAATATATCACTAAAGTATAGGTTTAAGCCAATGCCATTGTTATACATACCTTCGAAGTATAAAAGGATATTTAATTCATCGTTGGCTGGGAATTGTTCTCTTCTTTCTCTTAAATGATGTGGTATCCTCCACTTGGTCATAGACTCTTTTAAATGTTTGTGCAGCCGGAACAACTATATTCCCTTTGGGCCCATTTTTGATTATAATTATACTTAACATAAAATTTATAAATGTCTTTTCTTTCTTGTTCAGAATAACCCATAGTTAAGTAATGTTTTACCAAAAAATCAAAACTAATGTCAGTGTGGAAGAAAGTCTTTTGACGGATATGTCAAATTTCATGGCTAACTGATGAAATCAACAAACCTAGCTATATCGAATGTTAATGATAAAAATTATAGTTCTTTGCGTTTTGCGATGTAACTATTAAAGTCAGGCATAGGGTATGCTACATGAAAAAACGTTTAGAATTTCAAGGAGAATGCAAAACTGAAATAAAAAAAGGGAATTCATTTGAAATAGGATAGTTGGACCACTCCCAGACTTTCTAAAACACCAACACCCTATATAAGTGAAAGGAAGTTTTTTAAAAAATTATTTTGAACCATTAAACTTTTATACTGAACGCATTTTTCCTAAACGTTAAATAGTAAAGTTAATGGAGGGTTACATTTAGATTAGAATTCCGATGTTCAATTGTGTTTTTAGTAACACCGCAGAAAAGCTTCTGAAGGAAGAATTTTTTCTAGCTCACCAATTAAAGAAGTTAGGAGAGGGGTTCAGTAATAATCAGATACCCGACATTCTTGCAATTTACGTGGTAAGTATTATAGCTAGACCCAACACACCTTCTATTACTGAACTCGTCTTAAAGAGCTCTACCGATATCCGGAAGAATATACAGGATGTCCCATTAAAAAAAAAAATATTTAATATGCACAGTAGAATTTCGATGTTCAATTGTTTTTCTAGTAACACCGCAGAAAACTGTATGAAGATCCGTACAACTTTTGTACTTAACATTTTTTTATACGAGGGCAAATAAAAAAGTTAAAGGGGGGTTACATTAATAACCGAACAACCCTGTACAGTAAAACTAGGGTAATCGTGTTTTATGCAATCGTGTACATTTAAAATAATAACTTTTTTACTCACTGATAGTGGATAATTATTAGAACATTCTTTTGTTGGAGTGAATGTCGCCATTTTATTAATATTCTTATAATGCTGTTAACACTATGGCGTAACAGCAAATACTAACATGTTTAAAACACCATTAAGAAGTATTTATAATCTGTGTCTTTATTACCCATGATACAATAACAGGGAGAAGGTAGGATACTCAGCGGTTTCAAAATCGGTTCTCTCTGCGCATTGACGTCATAAAGAGCGGTATTCCTTTAAATTGTAATGGTAACATCCCCAGTATATACACAAATTTTAGATTTAACTGAATAGTTTGTTTTATTTTGATAGAAAATTTAGTAAATAGCGTTTTGGATGATTAATTAAAGGTAATTTTGAATGACGTAATTATTAAAGGTTTTATTTAGGATGTGGATTTTTCCGCTATAGCTGATTGTGGCAAGAATTTGCAATCAGATTATTTTATTGATGTTAGTACATTCACCAGCACACATGACCACTCTGAGTGATACATTTACACAGAATAAAACGAGGAATAAAAGCTTCAAATTTTTAATAACATAGAACTTATTCTTGACTCCACTCTCAGTGATACATTTATACATAATAAAAAGAGGAATAAAAGTTTATAATTTTTAATAACATAGAACTTATTCTTATTTAATTAAAACAGGTATCAAAGATACCACGCTCGGTGATGAGAAAAAAATTGCATTACAATAATTGTAAAATCCATGCCTTACAATAATTGTTTATAATTAATTTGTTTAATTATTAAACAAATAAACATTATATCTACTAATCTACTTGATCTATGTATAATGTTAAGCTTGTCAAATGACCTAAAACATATTTATACTAACAACTGTTTGCTTAATCAAGCGGAACCAATTCTGGAATCCTACTGGTCACGCTCGATCAACCAATACAATGGACTGTATGGAATAGGCCATTTATCTCTATTTAAACTATTCTTACATTTAATAATTTTCATACTTTCATATACGTCTAATAATCTATCAGATATATTACGAATTAATTTTTAATTGTTATTCTATGATTATTATCAACAACATGCTCGGCAACATTTGATTTTTCTGTTCTACCATACTTTAAATGAACTATGTGTTCCTTGAATCTCGTTTGTATAGATCTTCTAGTTTGCCCAACATATTTTTGGTTACAATCGATGCGTCCAATTTCATATATTCCACTTCTTTCTAATATTTCAATTTTGTCCTTTGGATCACCTAATAATTTCTTAATGTTAATCTGAGTTTGGTATACTTATTGTAAACCTACTTCTTAAAAACTTTTTGGAGTATACTGAGGATTATATGGTATCGAGACATATTTTGTATTTTCATCCTGATTAACGAAAGAAGCGGAATCACGAATGGTTTTTCTAAACAAATGCCTATGAATTAGTCTCTTTATTAAGTTAGTATTGAAACCATTAACTTTTGTTATATTCTTAATTGTCTCCTTTTCATTATTAAATCTTTCTCTGCTGAGAGGAAAGTTACCCATACGGTGTACTAAAAAATGAAAGCTAGCCATTTTGTGTTGGTCGCAGTAGAAGGAGTTATTAGGAATATATTCAGTTAGTGGCAGTACTTTTTCTATAAATATCAATGTTACAATTGTTTCTAATTACTGAACTATCCAAAAATGGTAGTTGACCATTGTTCTCGACTTCATAAGTAAATTTAATAGTGGGGAAACGGTTGTTTAGTTTTATTACAAAATCTTCGATATTAGCAGTTCTTGTTTGATTTATCAAATAGTTGTCAAATGAAATAAAATAGAGGTACAAAATGAAAATAACCATAAACAAATCGTCATTAAAATTATATAAATCTTATAGGTTAGAAAATAACTGAATTTTGTTAAAATTATTACAACCAGCGTTTACCCAAAATTTTTGTGACAGTGTCTTTAGGGAATGTATAAAATCTAATAGTTTTATCAAAGTTGGCTTGATAATCACTTTTACAACCGTGCACAGCATAACGCATTTTTAATTGCCAAATTTTCACTTGTTTACCCAATAAAATATAAGAATTTTAGCACTAAACACTGCAAAAAAAGTTATAATTCAGACCAGACAATATCTAAATCTGATAAAGTACTGCATTTCACTTTAGTTTTGGCCTCTTTTTTGACTCACAAATCAAAAGTTTATACTTCAAAGTCGTCTTTGAAATGCCTTGACCATATTCGAGATGCTTTAGGATTAAAACCACCTTCACAACCACAAGCGTGTATCCATAATTTTTGCGACAAATTGTCTTTAGGAAATGTACAAGATCTAATAGTTTTATCAAAGTTCTTGGCTTATGACTTTTACAACCGTGAACAGCTACACCAGTCGCAGAACACAGCATTTTTAATCGTCAAATTTTCACTTGTTTATCCAATAAACTATAAGAATTTTAGCACTAAACACTGCAAAAAAGTTATAATTCAGACCAGACAATATCTAAATCTGATATAATCCACGCAGAAACCGAAAACTAGCAAAAAAACGCAAGAAACACACTAGAGTCAATGGTAAAGAATACATTAAGACGCCATATTTCCGCTCTTTCTACGACACAAAAATTGACAGATGTTCGGCTGTCTGCGCAATATCCTACCATCTCCCTGTTATTGTATCATGTTTATTACCTACCTCAGTAGGTATGCAGAAGAACTACAGGGATTTCAAAGGATCATAAATGTAATCTATAGAGTAATAAAACTTCATTAGCTATGCAAAAGGACTACAGGGGTAAAAAGTTTACCTACGCCTATGGACGAAATTCAGCCAAACTGGACGGAATTCCCCATTTTATTACTCTATACATTTCTGAAACAGACTACCTTTGAACTTTAAATTGTAACTCCTGGGGCGACCCATCCCAGATAAGTTACACCCTTGTTGGATCGAGGGCCCTATTAGGGGGCGACCGCGACCTTGTATGGGGTGTTGGTAAATCGGTTCCCGGCATGTAGGAAATAAAGGGGGATGCGCCTTTTTATAAAACACATCCTAACATTTTTATTTTTTTGGAAAAACGAAGAATTTCAAACTGAGAATTATGTAAAATTACAAAGCGTCAATATTACGGCTAAAATACATAATAGTAAATGTCTAAGCATTTTTTAACAAGCATTAACATTCGAATTATTTTCCTAAGTAAACGTGACAACCGCGCATTGTCGCTAAGAGACCGCGAAGGAGGAAGACAGGGAGAGATTGATCAGATTGGTCGTGGTGAAGGTTAGGTCATGATAGTCATTAGAAATTAGAATCACCCCCCTAAGTAATAGTTATTTTATGGCAAGAATAAGGAATAAAGAGTTTTTACAGTCCACTCGTATTTAATTAATAATAAGCAACATTGAAGGAACATTTTGGTCCATTCGTCCGGGATGTTTACAGTTTTTTAAGCTTGCCAAAAATATTGGAAAAAACAGTTAAAAGTGGTAGTGGTTTAAGAGACAGACAGTGACCAGTGACGACTAACATGGGACGTTTGAGAATCGGATGTTGAAAAATCCCTTGGGTTCCAAACGCAAGAAAAGGCATCGAAATAAGCTGTAAGTCCGTTCCTTTTTTTATATATATATCCTAGTGTTCCTTTTGTCTCCATTTGAATTAATATGGCGGAGAAAGAACTCACTGAATTAAAACAAAGGCGAGCTGTTCTTAAAGGTAGATTAACTAGATTAAAAAATGATTTTGTGCGGTTTCAGTCGGTTCAACCTTTAGATGAAAAAGTTCTCAGTCCGTTAAAAGTAAAATTAGAGAAGTTTGAGCCCGCCTGGGAAGAATTTAATGACATTCAAACGGAGATCGAAAGGTTACAAAGTGATGAATTGGTGGCATGCCAAGAAAATGAGCGGGAAAGGGCTAACTTTGAGGACGAGTATACAAATTTAGTGGGGGATGTAAGGCATTTTTTGTCCGCGGTTGAGTCTCCTAATGACGATATTCGTTCTCGGATTTCAGGTGTTAGTTCGCAAGCCTCGGGCGGTGACAGATATAATTTTAATCAGTCTACAGTAAAGTTGCCGCCAATTTCGATACCTACGTTTGATGGCCAGTATCATAATTGGCTCGATTGGAAGGAGGTTTTTACCGCCTTAGTAGAGAAAAATGCAATGTTGTCAGATTTACAAAAGTTTATTTACTTAAAGTCCTCTTTAGATGAAAAGACAATTCAGGTTATAAAGGCTCTGGAGGTTACTTCAGAAAACTACCTTATCGCTTGGCAAATCCTTAAAGATAGGTATGAAAATAAAAAATTAATATTTCACAATCATTTAAAAGCTATATTTGTGTATCCCGCTATAACAAAGGAATCACATAGCCTTTTAAGGAATTTATATGATAACATAACGAAACATTTACGTGCTTTAAAATCTTTAGGACAAGACGTTGACACTTGGGACCCGTTAATTATTTATATAATGGCAAATAAGTTCGATAGTGTGACTCGTAGGGATTGGGAATCATATAAGTACGAGGAAGAATTACCAAAGTTGTCAGATTTGAATACATTCTTAAAAACAAAATGTGAAGTTTTAGAAAAAATTGAAATAACAGGCAAATCTGAAAACAAAGATAATTCTGACCGATATCAAGGCTATTTTAGGAAACATAAATCGTCTAACAGCTTCCCCGCCATAGGTAATGCGAATGAGAAAGGATATAAATGTGGTTGGTGTATGGGAGAGCATGCGATTGATGATTGTAGGAAATTTGTAAAGTTGAGTATAAATGACAGGTTGGAAGGTGCTAAACAGAAAAGGTTGTGTTTTAATTGTTTGAAGGGCACTAATCCATCATGGAGATGTAGGCAGAAGAAGTGTTCACAATGTAAGAGGTCACATCATTTACTTCTGCATAAAAGTGAAACTCCCGACCTAAGTTTAGGACATCCAGGTAGCGACGGCAACACTGGAGGGAACGATATTTCCGAGAACGCCGATCAGAGCATGTCTGCGATTATTTCCCGCGCACCGTACGCTGATAGCGAAATTTCAACCTTGAAGGGCGGCGCTCGCGTCGCAGATACAAAATGCTCTGTTGCCGCTTCATCCAATTTGTCTGAAATATTGTTATCAACTGCGATCTTAGAAATAAGGAATGGTGACATCGTGGTATTGGGTAGGGCATTATTGGACAGTGGAAGCCAAGGCAATTTTATATCGGAAGATCTCTGCAAAAGGCTAAGGCTGCAGCCGTCGAAGGTGAGCCATGTGGTTAAGGGAGTAGGGCAAAATTTAACGCATATTAGTAAAAAGGTGAACGTTATAATAAAATCGTGCTATAATCAGTTTAGTCTAGAAATTAGCTGTTTAGTGTTGTCAAAAATAACTGAAAAATTGCCCAATGTAAGTTTTGAAAAAAATCTCTTAAACATTCCTAATAGGTTAAATCTTGCCGACCCAAAATTTAATTCGTGCGCCGATATTGATCTGTTGTTAGGATCCCACGTATTTTGGTCAAGTTTGTGTCCCAATAGAATAAGATTAGACAACACCGCGCTTATTTTGCAGAATAGCGTTTTTGGGTGGATTATTGCCGGTGAGATGTGTGTTAAAAGCATAAACAATTACTCCACTTGTAATGTTTCCGCTAGTTATTTGGCTACAGAAAATTATGTTGAAAATAAGTCGCTTGAGCAGTTGATCGTTCGATTCTGGGAACTGGCAGAAACACAAACAAGGAAAAATGTATTCTCTCAATCAGACGAGTTTTGTGATTCATGGTTTAATAAAACAACTTCGCGTGATAAAAGCGGACGATTAGTCGTAAGAATTCCTTTTAAAACATCATTAAATAAATTAGGCGATTCTGCGAATACGGCGTTAAAGAGGTTCCACTTTCTTGAGAGAAAATTATTAAAAGATGAATCATTGAGAAGGGATTATGTTGCCTGTTTGAATGAATACGAAGAGCTAGGCCATATGGTTCAAATAGGAGAAATTATGGAGGAATCGCGAAATTTGACTCATTGTGATGGGTATTTTTTGCCGCATCATGCAGTTTTGAAGGCTGATAGCACGACTACGAGGTGTCGTATTGTTTTTGATGCAAGTATGAAAACAACTACTGGCATTAGTTTAAATGACTTTCAGTTTAGTGGGCCAAGGTTGCAACAGGATATTTTTCAGATTTTGTTGAGGTTTAGGAAAAATCCATTCGTTTTATCGGCTGATGTATCAAAAATGTATCGACAGGTATTGGTGTCAGAGGAAGATAGGAAATATCAGAGGTTGTTTTGGAGATCCAATCCTGAGGAGAAGGTTAAAATCTTTGAATTAAAAACAGTGACGTTTGGATACACATCGGCTCCCTACTTAGCGGTTAGGTGTTTGATTGAATTGGCGAATGAGAATGAGAAAAAATATCCCCTCGCGAGCAAGGTTATAAAAAATGATTTTTATGTAGATGATTTGTTGACATCTGCACCGACAGTTGAAGAGTTGTTAAAAATTCAATCTGAGGTTACAAGCATTTTGGGCAGTGCAGGTTTTCAACTGAGGAAATGGTTATGCAACGAGAGAACTTTACTGAAGGGTTTAGACATGGATTCGGACCTGGAGATGGGAATTTTAGAATTTGGAGAAGACCAACCAACCAAGACTTTAGGTGTGTACTGGGACTCTAATCAAGACGTGATTAGATACAGAATTAGGGATTTTTTATTGATTGATACTTACACAAAACGGTCAGTTCTGTCGGTGATATGTCAAATTTACGATCCGCTGGGATTGTTAGGCCCTGTTATCATTATTGCAAAGTTAATTATACAGGAGATTTGGTCAATGCAGTTATCATGGGATGAAGATCTGCCAGAGGAATTCTCAAAAAGGTGATCAAGGTTTCTTGGTGAATTATCTTGTATAAATCAGTATAAAATTCCTATGCATGTTATGACATTGAACTTCACTAGGGTTGAACTGCATGGCTTCTGCGACTCGTCAATTAAGGCTTATGGTGCCTGTCTATATGTTAGATGGATAAGCTCGAGGGATGAAGTCAGTTGCAGATTATTGTGTGCTAAATCCAGGGTGGCACCCTTAAAGCAAACGAGTGTACCT
This sequence comes from Pissodes strobi, assembly GCA_016904865.1. Lineage (NCBI taxonomy): Eukaryota > Metazoa > Arthropoda > Insecta > Coleoptera > Curculionidae > Pissodes > Pissodes strobi. The sequence goes on along the minus strand of MU189121.1, from coordinate 38,919 downwards.
CGATTAGAGTTATCCAGTGCATTGTTACTTAGTAATCTTGTTAATAAAACAGTTGAATCTTTAGAAGTAAGTTTTGATAGAATCTACTACTGGTCTGATTCAACTATAACGCTAGCATGGATCCGTGGGGAGTCAAATAGATGGAAGACTTACGTCGCCAATAGAGTCATGGAAATTCAGTCTATTACTAACATAAATGATTGGCATCATGTTAAGTCAAGCGACAATCCTGCAGATTTACTTTCTCGGGGAATCACACCAAAAATGATGTTTGAAAATAAGTTGTGGTTTAGTGGTCCTGAATGGTTGTTAGCAGATAGTTCCCAATGGAATTTGGAAGAAAGGGTGATTGATTTTGAAATTCCCGAGGTAAGGTCCTGTGTACATACTATTATTAGTGGCAATGAATTTATTTTAGAAGTGCTAACCAAGAAATGTTCTTCTTTTATGAAAATAATAAGAGTTTTAGGTTACATACTTAGATTTGCAAATCATGTACGGTTAAAGGGGTGCGAGAGACATTCTAATATATGTTTAACTCCAATAGAAATAGAGAATGCGACACATTTGTTAGTTAAACAAGCACAAATAAACAGTTTTCCGAATGAATACAAATCTCTGAAAAATAAGTCTCACATTAAGAAAAACAGTAAGATTTTATCTTTAACTCCTTTTATGGAAAACGATTTAAGTAGGTGGGAGAATTAAGAGGGCTAAGTTGGCGTATGATCATAAACATCCAATTATTCTTCCAAAGGGTCATATTTTGACAGAGTTGATGTTAAGACAAGAGCATGAAAGATTGATGCACTGTGGCGTACAACTTTTACTGTCTTCAGTTCGAGAAAGGTATTGGCCAGTGTCAGGTCGAAGTGCTTGCAAAAAAGTTGTTAAGTCTTGTGTTAAATGTTTTAGGGCCAACCCCGATTTTCCCAACTATCTAATGGGTGATCTGCCTGAGGTGAGGGTTGCCAGCAATTTTCCATTTTTAAATGTGGGTACCGATTTTGGCGGTCCATTCTACTTAAAGGATCGGAAGACGCGTGGCGCTAAGATCGTAAAAGCGTATATTTGCGTATTCATTTGCATGTGTACAAAGGCGGTGCATATAGAATTAGTGTCCGAGCTAACAACTGATGCTTTCTTGAATACGCTCAAAAGGTTTGTCAGCAGACGGGGAAAACCGTTAAACATCTATTCTGACAATGGCGCTAATTATGTTGGCGCAAACAATGAACTTGGGAAAATCTACGAGTTTTTGCAAAATAATTCAAATCAATTTTCTCGTGAGTTAGTTTGCGACAAGATAAGATGGCACTTTATCCCAGCACGGGCTCCAAACATCGGAGGGATTTGGGAAGCCGGGATAAAGAGTTGTAAATTTCATTTAAAGCGTGTTATGGGGACTAGTTCATTTACCTTCGAAGAATTCTCAACCATGTTGAGTCAAGTGGAAGCTATCCTCAATTCTCGCCCACTTTGCCCACTTTATCCTGACCCTGAAGACTTAACAGCATTAACACCTGCCCACTTTTTAATCGGTAGAAGTTTTACTGCATTACCAGAGCTGTGTGTCCAAGAGGTTCCAGAAAATCGGCTTTCCAAGTGGCAGAAGCTACAAGCTGTCACTCAACACTATTGGCGCAGATGGCAGCGAGAATACCTCAGCGAATTACAGGTGCGTACCAAATGGAAGCAGCGGTCCGATGAGCTTATCAAAGTAGGATCCTTGGTGTTGGTGAAAAATGACAACATTCCCACAATGGATTGGCAGTTGGGTCGAGTTACGGCACTACATCGAGGAGAAGATGGAGTGTGTCGCGTAGTGGACTTAAAGGTTCGAGGTGGCGAAATACGACGGTCAATACGAAGTGTATGTGTTCTACCGATAAACTAATATATGTGGCAATGGTTAACTAAAAATTTCAGGTTAACTCTCTGAACAATTTGATGTACTTTGACTTTATGTTTACATCGTTTTAAAATTATGTATTGTTGTTACAGGATGTTGTAACTTAGAATTAGTTTCTTTTGAAAGGACTTTGGTCTTTCAAGGGGGGGTGTATATGTCTAAGCATTTTTTAACAAGCATTAACATTCGAATTATTTTCCTAAGTAAACGTGACAACCGCGCATTGTCGCTAAGAGACCGCGAAGGAGGAAGACAGGGAGAGATTGATCAGATTGGTCGTGGTGAAGGTTAGGTCATGATAGTCATTAGAAATTAGAATCACCCCCCTAAGTAATAGTTATTTTATGGCAAGAATAAGGAATAAAGAGTTTTTACAGTCCACTCGTATTTAATTAATAATAAGCAACATTGAAGGAACAGTAAAAACCAGAACCGCCAAAAATGTATAGAAAAAATGCTAGAATCTTATTCAAGAAAGGAAATTAGTCGACTACATTTTATTAAATGTGTTTCTTTTCACTGTGCTGTTACCTACTAAAGATTGAAATTATGAAAGTTATTATTTTGTATTAGTTGCTATTTTTAATGTAGAACTATGTTGTATAATAAACGGATTTATAAAAATCAAACCGTACTTTATTAGATAAATCTCGGGAACCAATGTACACGTAAAGGTCAGGTAAACTAAAATGTTGGGAACCAATTTACACAGAAAGATCAAGTCAACCAAAAATATTGGGAATCAATTTACAAATTATTTTTGACCCTTCTTAGTTCCAATTTACATGTACTCCTTGTCTGACTCTGGGCCATGTCACGACCACCGACTTTTTTCAACGGCACAGACAGAAACCCCACACTGGATATTTCCTCTGGCTATAGACAAAACACTTATACACTGAAGTGGCACAGACGACGCTGGCTGGGACGTCCATTTCTTCCTTGGGGAGACAAATCGGTCTCTGAACGTTTGCCACGCGTTGCCCAATATGGCGTCCGAAAGAGCCACTACCCAACGCGATGTTAGCTCGACCAAGAACTAAACGGAATTTGGAAACAGAGACTGATATTTAGTCAAGTTTTTACTTTAACATTTGAATGGAGTATTTTATTTTTTTGATATTTGTGTGTATTTTTCTTCTTTTTTTTTCAATGCCTTGATGCTAGTTGTAACTAATGTGAGGTAGTAAAATAGACCAGCAAGGCTCCATTTCAATCTAACACATCTTATATTTTATCTGGTATCAAATTAAATTTATTCCATTTTTTTTTCATAGGTAAAAGAAGAATTTCGCTACCAGTGCACATTTTGCCTCGCCATATATTCCAGTTTAATTGCCTTGAATGACCACATGAAGTCGCATCTAGTCAAAGATGATACAGGTAATTTCTGCACTATTTGCCGCCGCCACCGTTTTTAACTACCCGTAATTGTAGATTACCTAAAAAGACGATACAATACAATATGGCAGTGGTTATCAAACTTTTTTGGCGACGGAACCTTTTTGAAGCACAAAATAATTTACGGAACCCCAAACTTGGTTTTATATTCATTCTTTAATCTTTAATGAAAATTATACGAAAATAGGTACTTTACAATCTTATACTGTATTGATTCCACTGTATATTGATAAAATTGTTCCCATTTAATGGGAGATGTGAAGTTGATTTTTATTGATTTTTATGTTTACTTTTGACCAACTGTTTAATATTGGGCTTGATAGAAGAGAGTTGAAGACTCATGTTCAGCATTCAGTCTATTGCGGTATTTTGTGTTTGTAGCTGCATATGCTGAGAAAATCCCATTTCACACAGATACGTTGTTTGGAACGGAAGAAGAACAATCAGAGCCTTTGTGGCAAGTTGTGGATATTCATCACAGATCACGCATTAATGTAGATGTATCACCTCATTTTCGGCTATTATGTGACAAGACTTGATGTGCTTCGTTCTTTAAGTTGATATTATTTCGGCGGAGCCCTCCGAGACCTTGTGGAGCCCCAGGGTTCCGCGAAGCACACTTTGAGCCGAAAACAACAGAGAAGCGACAATAGCCGTCGGCACCTTTGAAGTTGGAGCGTTCAATTTGTCATATGTGACAGATGACTGAGAGAAATGTATGAAGGGAAAAGAAATGCTATACACCGATAAAACATACACTCATGGACAAAATTATGGAATATTTAAAAATTTTCATTTATTTTTTTTGTAAAAATAAATTCTGATGAATCCAGTCATTTAAACACTATGTACTATGAAAAACAGTTTGTTTTAAAGGTTTTCAAGGAACAATCTCAAGTTTGTATGAGAAGAAAATCGTGAAAAAAATAATACTAAATATTATGAAAATTAATATCTACTTCAAACTTAAATGCTATATGGATGGCAAATACTATACGTTTTGATTAAAATGAGAGCATAGTTAGTAACGAGTATGCGCCCTTCGAGCTCTAATTACTGCTTGCATCCTTCTCGGCATGCTACTAAGTAGAGTTTGGATATATTCTTGAGGAATCGCGTTCCATTCATATTGTGCAGCAAAACGAAGCTATTCTATTGTGCTTGGAAGGGGATTTCTTCGTCCTATGCGGCGTTTAAGCTGATCCCACATATGTTCTATCGGATTTAAGTCCGGGCTATATGGGGGCCAATCTAATCTTTGAATCTCGACCTCATCGAGGTAATTAGTCACTATGCCAGCTGCATGCGGTCAAGCATTATCGTGCAATAATACGAATCTTTCGTATCCAGCATGGCCGACATAGGGCAAAACATGATCTTGTAGGATGTTTTCGATGTACAAGTCACTATTCATTCGCCCAATCACTTCCACAAGTTACGTCCCTCCCAACTAATACCGCCACAAAGCATTATACCGCCACCTCCAAAACTAAAGGTCTCTATGAAATTGCAACTGGCGTACCGTTCCCCAACTCTTCTGTAGACATGGTTTCGTCCATCTGGCTTCCATAATTGAATTCTAGTCTCATCCGTGAAGAGAACATTTCTCCAATTTTCAATATTCCACTGAATATGTGTTCTGGCAAATTCTAATCGACGAGTTTTGTGATTTTGGAGAAGACGTGGAACTTTGGCAGGCCGCCTTGGCTTTAAACCTGCTTCTCTTAATCTTCGCCTCATTGTTTTTGAACTCACATTGATTTGTCTTACATTTAGTAGCTCATTTTTGAGATGCGTCGATGTCAATGTGCGATTTCGTATAGAATTGAGTATCAAAAACCGGTCATCAATAGCTGTAGTACACCTCTTGCGATCTTGACCGGGTCTTCGTACGAAATTTCCAGTCTCTTGATACCTTTTTAAAATATTCGAGACTGTAGACCGAGAATAACAACCGCAGAGAAGCGACAAAACCCGTCGGCACCTTTGAAGTTGGAGAGCCAAGTTCAATTTGTCATATGTGACAGATGGCCGGTTTAATACCCTGAGAGAATGTAATGAAGAAAAAAGAAATGCTATACACCGATAAAACATGTAATTAATTACATGTTTATTATTTACTTTATTAGAAATGTATTATGAATAGTAGTTATCTTTTAGGATTTAACGGTTTAACTCAGAGTTTACTGATTTGTCGCGTTCTAACCTTTTTGAAGTGAATACTTCTTTGGTTTCATGAGAGTGATTTTTCAAGGTCGCATCACGAGATGGTTTATGTTTTCGTCCCGCGTTACGAAATTTTCGTATCGTTGATTGGACGACTAACCCAAACTAACCAAATCTATTAAAATTGT
>MU189121.1:0-18252 GCA_016904865.1 Pissodes strobi | reverse complement strand
TTATAGTTATAGTGATTACAAAAAATATTCGATAATTTTGTCCATGAGTGTATAATTAATTACATGTTTATTATTTACTTTATTGGAAATGTATTATGAATAGTAGTTATCTTTTAGGATTTAACGGTTTAACTCAGAGTTTACTGATTTGTCGCGGTCTAGCCTTTTTGAAGTGAATACTTCTTTGGTTTCATGAGAGTGATTTTTCAAGGTCGCATCACGACATGGTTTATGGTTTCGTCTCGCGTTACGAAATTTTCGTATCGTTGATTGGACGACTAACCCCAACTAACCAAATCTATTAGAATTGTTTATAGCGTATCGTAACCGGCTCAAATAAGTAAAATAAGTTGAGATTAACTGAAACTAACCCAAATTAACCAAATCTATTAAAATTGATTATAGCATATCGGAACCGCTTCAAATGACTAAAATAAGTTGAGAATAAGTGAAACTAACCGAGAGTTAAATCGACGACTAACCCAAACTAACCAAGTCTATTAAAATTGATTATAACATATCGGAACCGCTTTAAATGACTAAAATAAGTTGAGAATAAGTGAAACTAACTGAAAGTTGAATCGACGACTAACTCAAACTAACCAAATCTATTAAAATTGATTATAACATATCAGAACCGGTTCAAATGATTAAAATAAGTTCAGACTCAGTGAAACTAACTGCAATTTGAATCGACGACTAACCCAAATTAACATATATATAATATATAATAACAACTATTAACCGCTTCAAATGACTTAAATAAGTTGAGAATAAGTGAAACTAACCGAAAGTTGATTGGACTACTAACACAAACTAACCAAATCTATTAAAATTGATTATAACGTATCGGAACCGGTTCAAATGATTAAAATAAGTTGAGAATAAAAGAAACTAACCGAAAGTTGAATCGACGACTAACCCAAACTAAGCAAATCTATTAAAATTGATTTTAACGTATCGGAACCGCTTTAAATGACTAAAATAAGTTGAGAATAAGTGAAACTAACTGAAAGTTGAATCGACGACTAGCCCAAACTAACCAAATGTATTAAAATTGATTACAACGTATCGGAACCGGTTAGAGAGACCCATTTACATGTTATTAAGATAAAAATAAAGTTTTTAAAATCATATACAGGGTGTTAAAGTAACTATTTTTTAGAAAAATTCCAGTTTTTTTGAACTATTACCGATATATTTACAAATACATATAAAAAAATCCTCAAATAGTTGTTAAAAGATTATAGAAAAAACTGAATCAAAAGAATAACAATATAATAACAACTATTATCTACAATATACTATCCTATTTGAAAGCGTTTAATTTTATATCCATAATGAACGTTCATCATATACATATATCAATGTTAAAAATACCATGTAATTACCTGTTTATTTCAAACATTTCTGAAAAATGTACATGTAAATAATGATGGTCAAATTTAACTAATGTCATGCAGAATTTATCGCGCTATAATAGAATTGATAAGACAGACACGTACTGGATTTCTTGGGATGGCCAGCCATCCCAAGAAATAGTCAGGGCAAGCTCTAGTGTGATTCTAAACGCGAGCCACGCGAGTCTTTTGGTTTAGTCCGAGAGCGTTACGAAAAATAATTAATCTTTATTTTATTTTTCTTAAAAGTGCCTTTATTTGAATTGTTCTACTAGAAGCGGCGGCGAAAAATCATTATTTAAATTACCCCGCGATCCTGAAAGGTATGTATAAATGTTGTTTAATGCACATTCCAGCACACTTATTTCCAAAATTATTGCATATTCTAAAATCGAATGAGCACGAAATTCAAATAAATCTGAAAACTGGCAGATACAATGTTATAGTTAAATCTTATTTAAATCCAACTAATGTTTTACAGTGTCCGCCAGAATATTGGCCACATATGGGAAATTTCTTTATTATTATGATATCGGAACTTTTGTTTTAACCAATCAATTCTGCATGTCTGACAATCTAAAACTGCATTTTAACATTGAAAATGTTACTGTTTTCCTAGTATAGGGCCTCAAATCGTGAAAAAGTGCTTGCTACATTTGCCACATTCATGACGTCATACGTGTGAGAGATCGTGTTGGTTTGTTTATTTAAACCTAAATTTGATTATAACGTATCGGAATCGGTTCAAATGACTAAAATAAATCGGAACTAACTGAAACTAACCGAAAGTTTATTGAAAGACTAACCAAAACTAACCAAAAGCACAAAAACGGGCTAAGACGTATCGGAACAGGTTACAAAAATTAAAGTAAGTTAAAACTAATCAAAACGAACCGAATTTTGACGACTAACCAAAACTACCCGAAAACATTAAATTTGATTATAACGTGTTGGAACCGGTTCAAATAACTAAAATAAATTGGAACTAACTGAAACTAACCGAAAGTTGATTGGACCACTAACGAAAACTAACCAAAAGCGCAAAACGGGCTAAAATCTATCGGAACAGGTTACAAAAATTAAAGTAAGTTAAAATTAACCAAAATGAACCGAATTTTGGCGACTAACGAAAACAAACCACAAACATTAAATTTGATTATAACGTATCGGCCCTCGGTTCAAGTGACTAAAATAGTTTGGGTTAGTAATGTAACTAAATGCACCAAAACGGGATACAACTTATCAGAAGAGATTACAAATGTAAAGTTAAAACTAACCTAAATTAACCGAATTTTGGCGACTAACCAAAACTAACCAAACACATTAAAATTGCTTATAACGTACCGGAACCGGTTCAAATAACTAAAATATATTAAAACTAACTGAACTTTACCGAAAGTTGATTGAACGACTAACTAACCAAAAGTAACCAAAAGCACCATAACGGGCTAAAACGCATCGAAATAGATTAAAAATATTGAAGTAAGTTCAAACTAACCCAAATTAACCGAATTTTGGTGACCAACCAAAACTAACCAAAAACATTAAAAATGCTTATAACGTCTCGGTACCGGGTTCAAATGACTAAAATAAATTGGAACTAACTGAATTTTACCTAAAGTTGATTGAACAACTAACCAAAGGTAAGTAAAAGCATCAAATCCGGCTAAAACGTATCGAAATAGATTAAAAATATTAAAACTAACCCAAATTAACTGAATTTTGGTGACTAACCAAAAGTACTAAAATTGTTTATAACGTATCGGAACTGGTTAAAATGATTAAAATAAATTAAAACTAACTGAAATTAACTGACAGTTGATTGAACGACTAACTAAGACTAACCAACAGCACCGAATTCGGTTCAAATGACTGAAATAAATTAAAACTATCTAAAACTAACCGAAAACTGATTGAATGGCTAACCAAAACTAATCAAAAGTTACCATAAACACCAAAAAGGACTAAAACGGATCGAAACTCATTAAAGGTATTAAAATAAGTAACTAACCCGAATTAACCGAATTTTGGCGACTAACTAAAATGAACCAAAACATTAAAATTGGTTCTGACTGAAATACATTAAAACTAACTAAAACTAACCGAAAGCTGATTGAATGACTAACCAAAACTAATCAAAAGTAGCCATAAACACCAAAAAGGCTAAACTTATCGGAACTGATTAAAGGTATTAGAATAAGTAAGTAACCCAAATTAACCGAATTTTGGCGACTAACTCAAATTAACGAAAATCGTTTAAATTGGTTATAACGTATCGGAACCTGTTCAATTGACTAAAATAAATTGGAACTGGCTGAAAGTAGCCGAAAGTTGATTGAATGACTAACCCAAACTAACCAAAAGTAACTAAAAGCACCAAAACGGGCTAAAACGTATCGAAATAGATTAAAACTATGGAAGTAGGTTAAAACTAATACAAATTAACCGAATTTTGGCGACTAACCAAAAACCCTAAAATTGGGTATAACGTATCGGAACTGGTACAAATGACTAAAATAAATTAAAACCAACTGAAAATTAGCCTTTTTTGGTGCTTTCAGTTACTTTTGGTTAGTCGTTTAACCAACTTTCGGTTAATTTCAGTTAGTTTTAATTTATTTTAGTCATTTGAACCGGCTTCTATTCGTTATTATCAATTTTAGTTTTTTTGGTTAGTTTTGGGTCGTCATTCAATCAACTTTCGGTTACGATCAGTTAGTTCCAACGATACGTTATAACCAGTTTAAATGTTTTTGGTCAATTTAAGTTAGTCGCTATATACCTACCTACTCGTACCTATATTCAACTTAAATTCAACTTACTTTAACATTTTTAATCTGTGCCGATACGTTTCAGCCCTTTTTGGTGCTTTTGGATACTTTTGGTTAGTCGTTCAATACATTTACGGTTGATTTCAGTTAGTTTTAAATTATTTTAGTCATTTGAACTATACGTTATAACCAATGTTAATGTTTTTGGTTAGTTTAGGTTAGTCGCCAATATTCGGTTAATTTGGGTTAGTTTCAACTTACTTTAATATTTTGAATCTGTTCCGATACATTTTAGTCCGTTTTGGTGCTTTTATTTGCTTTTGGTTAGTTTTGGTTAGTTATTCAATCAACTTTCGGTTACTTTTAGCTAGTTCCAATTTATACTAGCCGTTTGAATCGTTTCCGATATGTTTTAATCAAATTTAATGTTTTTGGTTAGTTTTGGTTAGTCCTTAAAATTTGGCTCGTTTTAACTTATTTTAACGTTTGTAACCTGTTCCGATACCTTTTAGCCCGTTTTGGTGCTTATAGTACTTTTGGCTAGTTTTGGTTAGTCGTTCAATCAACTTTCGGTTAGTTTCAGTTAGTTCCAATTTATTTTAGTCATTTGAATCGAATTCGATACTTTATGATCAAATTTAAGTTTAAATAAACAAACTAACACGATCTCTCACGCGTATGACGTCATGTGGCAAATGTAGCATGTACTTTTTCACTATTTGAGGCCCTATATTAGGATATCAGAAACATTTTCAATGTTAAAATAACCTTACATCGGCATACATTAAAGCGTATTAGGGGAATTTCCGTAAAAAAGTCAGTGCAGCCATAATAACACAAGATTTCCATGACCGCCTGTTGGGAAAAAAGAAAGTGAATGGCTATTGCAAATTTTAATTTTTCATGGACCAGTCCAGCAACAAAACACGTTTTCATTTAATTGGTGCAGACCAACTATTTTAATTTTGAAGAACAATTCTATAATCATACCCAGATTATTTGGTGCAGGCCGCGTATAACCGCCACGTCAAGGTTAAAGTTGGCCGGCGAGGAATTTGCCGATCTTTTGCATCTGGTGTGGGTTTATCTGGGGTTTGGGTTAGTTGTGTTTGGTTGGTTTGGCGCCCCGGGAGCGAGCGAAGCGAGTGAAGAACCATGCATGAAGTGAAATATTAGAACGATAATAATGCGCTGCTGCCAATATTTGTTAAGAACAAAAAGCTGCTGTGGCGGATTATTGTTACATTTCACCTATATAAACACTCTTAAAATGAATTTTTCAAAAATCTCTTATAATGGCGAAAACCCGTTTTCTAAAATACCCTACATATTTTTTTTTAATAAGAAGCACATTTCAAAACTACCCCACTATTATCTAACCATATTTTGCTTATTTTTCCATTTCAAATGCCTAAATATATTAAAATATCTAATTTTAGCATTTTATTGGCAGAATAAACTTTAACATGTCAAGTATAAAAGAAAAGTATTTATTACTTTTAGCACTGTCCAGTGTTTTTGCAAAAATTGTTTTTTAATGCTATATTTTTTTACGGGTACGCCCATAATTAGATCTGTCACCTATTTGTTAACAATTAGACAATTAATAATTATTTTGCTTTATTAATGCCCGGTTTCTGAAGTGCTAGATATCTATTGTATAAAGTTATGAAGCCTATAATTACTATGGTTACAATTGTATTAACAATCGTTGTCATAGGAAATATTTGAAGAATAAAGTTATGCATACTTTCAGAAACTGGCCAAAAATGGTAAAAAGCAGAAAAATAAGGGGTAAAGTACCTACTTACTGATGAAATGATATTCAAAGTTCTGAATTTGTTGGAGTTTTAGAAAGGCCACAAGCTGCACAACTATAACCATGTTTACTTTGCTTCTTTAATCCAAAATACACACCTTTACCACTAAATATCTAATTAAACACTATATGAATTAACGCAATATCTACAATAATATTACTAAACAAATAAACAATGTTCCAAATCAAAGTAAATCGCAAAAAAAACATTAAACACAAGAAATACCATCAAGACGTATCTAGTACCAAAACATAACGTCAGAATGAGTCATATAATATAATATACTATACTGTCATGCCTTATTTAAAACGAATCCAACCCCAAATTTGCAAAAATTCGTTTTCATTTTATTTACTCAGTCTTTGTTTAAGTACTAAAAAAGCATTACTGGAAAGAAAAATCCAAAAAAAAAAATATTTTGTAAATGACAGCAATTTACAGACATATTTACAAAATATCTTAAGGCCTACTAATTTATTAGATATTTTAGTGTTTTTTTTAAGGCAAGCCATAGGATTGAACGGATATCATTTTTAACGTTATGTTTGATACTTTTCCATTTCAAATATGAAAATTAAACTTCTGTATGTATATTTCAGGTGCCTAAACTTATATGTTTACTTTTACATTTAGATACAAAAATTATCGAAAAAAAAAAACAGAAAGTTGCGTTTCTTTTCGGAAAAGTGCTTCTTTTTACATACCTCGTAACCATTCATGTAATTTAAAATAATTATTGTCAATTGGTGATGTTATTTATTTAAAACTCCATTTTATTCCAAAAAATTATTGGTTAAGAGCATATTATAGTGAAAACTAAATTTATTCACACACCACTTTTTCTTGGTATTTTCCCAAGATTTCTTTACATAGGTATTTAGCTAATAAAAGGAAGTTTACACATCTGAAAATTATCCTTAGGAATTTAATTTTTACATTTCCAATAGGTATACCTAAAGTATCTAGCATGAAGTTAAGACATTTATATTATGATCCGTATTTTTATATACATATTGGCAATATTTATAATTTATAACTTTTTATAACTTTTGTATCCGACCGGACGAAAAACTACACCTTTCCGATGTGTTTTCTCACCGCAAAAGTCATCATTCCAGTATATTGTATTCGTTGCTTAGCATCATGCAATAACTGTAAGGGAATATAACATTATCGTCCTAGGACGGGAATATAACATTTCCGTCCTAGGGGGGAATATAACATTATTCAAACGCCTTCTTTGTCAGATCTGACGTTTATCATAAGTAACATTTAGCTGTAGTTTCCGTAGTTACTCGCTCGATTCAAAACTTGATATTATGTTGAGTTTAAATTTAAAACACCGTTTTTATTTAGAGTAATATTTTTATAAGTACGTATTCTAATTAATTCCGATCGGATAAAAAATACTTTGTGCAATATGTAGGAAAAGCCTCGTCCAGAAATTACCAGAATCGTCCAGGGATGTTTTGCTTTTCCTACTAGTTACACAATATACTATTTTGAGATCACTGTACCAGTAAGTAATAAACAACAAAACTATATAAATACATAGTATAGGTATTTATTTTTTTGTTGCGCAATCGTTTTAGGAGACGCCACTGGTAATCTGGGTCGCCATATGCAAGAACCATTCCGGTCAAATGTCAATATGTATTTTGCTCCTTCCTTCCTATTCTTTATTCATTGGCTTGAACCGTCCAATTTGCTGAAATCTATATAATCGTATATTAATAGGGGATTAAGTTCACATTTAGCATAAATATTGACACATTGTCTTCACGTTTTAGTGACATAACCATATTCTCTTTCACGCGACCTGGTATAAATAAAAAAGGAAAAGTGTAGATTTTGTCGTAATTAAAAATCCGAGGTCGATAAAGCAGTGACAACTGTATAAAAAATGTCATATAAATTTGTCGGTATTGTTTATAGTTAAGCTTAAAAAAAATAATGAAGTATTATAAGACAACAAAACGGTTTGATCTTTTTACGTTTTTTTGAAATAAATTTGTTAAATTTGCAGTTATTTAGTTACAAAATAAGCATAAAGTATAATAATAATATAATACAGCGATGCAGTCTAATTTTAAGTAAAATTATTTAATTTATTCTGACCTTACTTGTCACAAATACATCAAAACTAACTAAAAACAATACCGAAAAATGTATATGACATTTTTTATACAATTGTTATTAACTTCCGATTTGTAATTAAGACAAAATCTACACTTTTCCTTTTTATTTATACCAGGTCGCGTGAAAGACATAATATGGTTGTCACTAAAACGTGAGGACAATGTGTCAATATTTATGTTTATGCAAATTTAGTCGTCGATTCAACTTTCGGTTAGTTTCAGTTATTCTCTAATTATTTTAGTCATTTGAAGCGGTTCCGATACCTTATAATCAATTTTAATTGATTTGGTTAGCTTGAGTTGGTCGTTCAATCAACTTTGGGTTAGTTTCACTTAGTCTCAACTTACTTTAGTCATTTCAACCGGTTCCGATACGTTATATTCAATTTTGATAGATTTGGTTAGTAGTCCAATCAACTTTTGGTTAGTTTCACTTAGTCTCAACTTATTTAGTCATTTGAACCGGTTCCAATACGTTATAACCAATTATAATAGATTTGGTTACTTTGGGTTAGTCGTCGATTCAACTATCGGTTAGTTTCACTTAGTCTCAACTTACTTTAATCATTTGAACGGGTTCAGATACGTTATAATCAATTTTAATAGAGTTGGTTAGTTTGGGTTAGTCGACCAATCAACTTTCGGTTAGTTTCACTTAGTCTCAACTTATTTTGGTCATTTTTACCGGTTCCGATACGTTATAATCAATTTTAATAGATTTGGTTAGTTTGGGTTAGTCGACGATTTAACTTTCGATTATTTTCACTTATTCTCAACTTATTTTTGTCATTTAAAGCGGTTCCGATACGTTATAGTCAATTTTAATAGATTTTGTTAGTTTGGGTTAGTCGTCCAATCAACTTTCGTTTAGTTTCACTTAGTCTCAACTTATTTTAGTCATTTGAACCGGTTCCGATACGTTATAATCAGTTTTAATAGATTTGGTTGGTTTGGGTTAGTCGTCGATTCAACTTTCGGTTAATTTCACTTATTCTCAACTTATTTTAGTCATTTAAAGCGCTTCCGATACGTTATAATTAATTTTAATGGATTTGGTTAGTTTGGGTTAGTCGTCGATTCAACTTTCGGTTAGTTTCACGTATTCTCAACTTATATTAGTCATTTGAAGCGGTTCTGATACGTTATAATCAATTTTAATAGATTTGGTTAGTTTGGGTTAGTCTAGTCTAGTTAGACTCTCCTGGCCGAACGGGGGGTACGGGGTCCAGTTTTCGTCCAGTATCCTCATTTTACCCCGGCTACATGTCTTGAAAATTTCAATCCTCTAGCTATACTGGAACATGCTTAATTAAAGGGGCGTTTCACTTTGATAATCGTTTCATTTTTTCTGACTACCCTCGCTAAAGAAGTCACTTCAATAATAATTAACACACTAACAAACCAAAAGAAACTGGCGTTCACGCAAAAATTTTGTCATCGACGACTGTACTAAACAAATCTCGGACTAAACTAAACTGACAAGCACGTGGAGATGCCAGTTAACATGTTTACCTCCTACTCTAAATTTTTGGCCGGGATTTATGTATGTCGCTTCTCTGCGGTTGTTATTCTCGGCTTTGAGTATGGCTGCAATATGGTGTTCTTATGTAAACAAAATTTGTTGTTATAATATTCTACATACATTTTGAATATGTTCATTAAAGTATTAGAGCATTCTCCTTCTAAATGTATCGTTTTGCTATTAATCGTGACCTGAAAAGATCAATAAAAAGTCATCAAGTTTTCTTTTACTACAACACAGTTTTATCCACAATGCCAAAACAGAATTTTTGCACAACTAGCAGTTAATGGCGCTTCTCCATTTAATCTGTGCTGAGCGAGAGGAATCTACATTCCTGTTGGTATTGAAAGATGCAACAGAGCAATATGCGAATGATTTTGAAAAAAAATCGATTTACCATCTTAATCTGTTACAGGTTTGGTGCAGAAGAAAACGATTACAATGACGCTACATGTTTGCGATATTTGTAATACAAAATTTCCTACCTACAAACAGCTGCGACTGCATTCTAGAATGCACGAACCTATTAAGGCAAAACAAGTAAGTATAGCATATAATACAATAATTGTCGAAAAATGTAGTAGGACAAAGAAGGGATTCGAAGAATGAATAATTAAAATCTATATATATATATATATATATTGCGTTTATTCGATGGCGCTTTTTCCAAGGAGACAATTAGAACCCGACAGCCAGTCGCTCACGACTTTATTTGAAACAATACTACCATATCTTTCTTCCCCAAGTAAGAATTGTTGTGTTTTGACTATTTGTATGCAAGCAATTTTCAGAAGTTTATCCAGTATACAGGGTGTTACAGAATGTTGTGAGGAAAATTTAAGGACATATTCTACATCTAAAAATATGAAGAAAAGTTCATATAAACATGGGTCCGGAAATGCTCCGTTTCCATGATACGGGGTGTTTAAATTTTTCCGTCTTTAATAGTTTATTTTGCATTTATCGAAAACCCGTTGAGATATTGATATAAGTTTTGGTACACGCAAATGTATCATTAAAGGTCACATTTACATGTACAAAATTGTTTTCTAAAGCACTTACATCAGTGGCGTTCGTGCCGGTAAGTCTATGTTTAGCGAAAAAATTCTTATCGGGCTTATTATTGTACTGCTTAATAAAATAATGTTTATTTTGAAAACGGTGTATCAGAAGGAAAAAGTCCAAGAGACCCTTTTTCAGTGAAACTAATGTGGCTTTAAGGAAGCCATACTAATTTTTGTAAAAACCAGTGGCGCACAGTTTTTTTCGCTAAACGTAGAGACTTGCCGGCACGAACGCCACTGATGTAAGTGCTTTAGAAAACAATTTTGTACATGTAAATGTGACCTTTAATGATACATTTGCGTGCACCAAAGCTTATATCAATATCTCAACGGGTTTTCGATAAATGCAAAATAAACTATTAAAGACGGAAAACTTTAAACACCCCGTATCATGGAAACGGAGCATTTCCGGACCCATGTTTATATGAACTTTTTTTCATATTTTTAGATGTAGAATCTGTCCTTAAATTTTCCTCACAACATTCTGTAACACCCTGTATATTTAAATGGAAGTTGAGAGTACTTAATAAGTTTTTTCCCTCCCTGTATTGTAAACAACCCATTTTGACACTGTTTTGAAGGACGTAAGTGAGAATTACCAAAAAGGTATCGATTGCCCTTGACGATGGGTTGTAAGTCAAGTTTAAACTACAAACATAGGAGATACCTTTAATTTTTTATTTCATCAACAACGTCAAGCTAACGATGATTTATAAAAATGGAAAAATATTAAGTGAAATGAATATTAATAGTACAATTATTACAATTATGAACATTATTTACAAAATTTGGATAAATGTTTTCTCGTTTTTTCTCAATTTGTATGTAATGTTCTGACTCCATAAATTCTCCATCTCTAACCAAGTTTTCTGTTACTCTTGAAGTACTGCAGGAGACTTTTGGTTTCGTTATATTGTACAAAATTTTATTTGCAACTTCCTTTTTATTGTTGACGCTCTCGGATACATAACTTTCCGCAATAGTTGCAGATTTCCATCCCCCATGTCGCTTGAGAGCTAAGACACCAACTCCAGTATTTGCTAATAAAGTGGCCGACGTTCTTCTAAGGAAGTGTCCAGTATACTGCTTAAAATTCTCAAAGTTCAGAAATTTAGCAATTTTGCTTGGAATTGAAGAAATCGTGTTTTTCCCGACAGGCTGATTTAAGCATTTTCCATTTTGATATCGCATGAAGAAGCGAGGATTAAAATTCGTCATGTGAGATCTCACAATGCAAATACCCAAATAAATATCATCGGGGGCTTCGAACAGGAACTTATTCACATTTTCCGTGTCAAACACATTGGATTTTTCAGGTTTATACCCGTCATTTCTTCTTTTTAAAAATGCTCGAAGTTTAGGATACTTGGAAATATATATGTTTTCCTCTATGAAAAGGGTGGACTTCAACATGGAATATTCACACCATAAGCTTGATGGAGACTTTAATACAGCCGATTTTTCGTGAAAGTACGCCAAAAGCACGGTTTCTGAAACTACAGTAGTAGTCTTTGTTTGGCACCATTTCTTGAAGTATTGATACGTTGCTTCATACCTCTTCCTCGATTTTTCTGGCAGCAGCGATATTTGCTAATTCTTCTATATCCATTTGGCTATTATACAAATCAATAATTTAAATTTTTCACAATTTTTAATAATAAACTGTCAGCTTGACGTTATTGATAAAATAAGAATGTTTATGACGCTATAGAAACCGGCCAGAGCTGTGTTCATAATTTCATGCGAAAAGTATCGAATTAAATTAAAAAAAATCCAAGAATAAATTCTGCAGGGAGGAGAAAAAATCTTATATACCCCACGGGATGTAAGTACATTTAATAGTCTCGAACTATATTGTCAGCCCTCGCTATCGCTCGGGCACAAAATCGACCTCGGCTAGTAAATGTCACTCATCCCTTATATTATAAATAACTATTTAAGGTTTATTCTAGCAGCGATTTCAAACCAAAGCCAAGCCCTCCGGAGTTTGCGCATTGCAATATAAGCGACACGTAAATCGCTATGCGCAAACTCCGGATGGCTTGGCTTTGGTTTGGTTTGGGTTTAAATCGCTGCTAGAACAAACCTATTATAACTTCTATGGCGATAAAAAGTTAATTGATTAAATTTGGTTCACACTGTTATTTACCAAATAATTTATCGGATTTATTTAGGGTAGCCTATCGCTACAATTGCAAAAATGCATCAACGCAGGTGGAACCATTCTCGACTTTCAGAGTTTTGAGCGTAATTTATTTGTAGTTTTCGTTTCACTGACATCACTTTATCTTTTTTATTTAGATAGATCCTCCAGTTTCTTACAATATGATGGGTCAACATAATGAAGAAAATACAGAGCCCTGTAATACAGAGCGTGAAACATTTGAATGCCCTATTTGCGGCAAATTGTATGATAAAGAATATGAAGAAGTTCATAAGAAATTTCACGAGGAGGAAGAGCAGTACATTTGTCTAGTCTGTAATAGGAAATTTGACTCAAAAGACAACTTAGACTTGCACACCAAAGGTGGGTCTTGTCCATGAATGATGATAATAGTTACATACATATTTCATGGAAAGAAACGCGATTCGGGATATATAGTAACACAGATTCGATTTGCACAAAATGTCGAAATTCATTATCAAGATTAAAGTGTGTTAAATTAAATTATTCCCTGTTAAATTTAATGTTTTTTTTAAAGGTCGATATTTTTCTGCACTGGATAAAAACGAGGAAAAGTGATGCTACTAGCTGTTAATAGAAAATATAAATCTACTGTTAAATTTAGATCAAAGTTTGCTGTTGTATGTTCAATTTGTTGATAATAGCATTGAAAATAATAACTGCATAACCATCTGATCAATTGATTAATTGTTTGACCTATAACAATGTACCTAATTTTGTTAAAAATATTAATCAGTGCGAAGTAATAGAGCTCTAGATATTATGGTAGATGATGATCATTCCGCTCTTTTTCTTTCCATCAAAATTGTCAATTCAATTACCTCCAAGGTCGATTTAAATTTAAATTTTCATAATAACTATAATTGCTATATGACTCGTTGCTTCAGCAAGACTGGCCAGTTGTTGAACTGGAGACAGTTGAAGAAGCTACTTCATGATTTTATGAAAATATTGCAATCCCGAATAGAAAATATCCACCTGGATTTTACTTTAAATATAATATTCATCATAAAAGAAAGTGACGACTTACTTATAAAATATAAAAAAAGTCATGCTCTCTGGGATCTAAGATATTTTCAGTCACCCCGATCTAAAATTAAAAAAAATGTGGATTCTAACTAAATTCATCAAATGGAATCGGACATTAAAAGATTATGTAAGGGATTTTGGAACTTTATTAATAGCAAACGTGAAGCTTCGAAGTGTCCGTTGGGGGGTAAGGGACTATTAGACTACCTTGAATATATATTAAATTCATTTGCAATTTTTAAAAAGAAATTCTACTTTTGTTCCCGGCCAATGTCAATATAAGATATTTTAATTCTCATCACATTCATATACCTTATTTCCCCGAACTGATGTAGCTTTGAAAATAAAATCTAAACTTCCTACTAGACCAGACTATTTCCGGAATTTTTCATTCATGCGGTGATTTGTTCTTGCAAATCATTCCAAATATTGTTTAAGTTATAATTTAAAACATCAGATTTTTTCACTATGTGGAAAAAAATTTAAAATACAGCGTCGAATCATATATTGCTAATCAAGAGCCATTTCACTTTAATATACAGTATGCGGCAACGTTGCAACCGAAGATTATTGATTATTGTTTGTGCTTCTGAAGAATTGAATTAGCGCGAAACCTTATAAATAATAAACTTGCAAGCTGTGTGTGTCAACTCCTTTTAAAATTGGACATATTTAAGTATAAAAGTGAGTAGAAAATAATCATATTTTTGGTTTCTAGAAATTTTCCCGCCAATATTTTGACAGCTGAAAACTTGGGTTAGGTCTTACTTCTCACTACCTAAAAGTTTGAATGGACCAATAAGGATTGTATCCTTGAAACATCTTGTATCAAACAAAAGGCGCGGTTGTCACGTAGTGCTTTTAGTATTTTAGTATATCCAAAAAATAAAAATACTAACTCAAAATAGGTATTGACAGAAAATACTGTTTGAGCATACAGGGAGGTGGAGAAGTCATTAAACACCACTGCATTGTCAGATAAAATGATTTGGGAATGTTTCCGCCGGATCGAGTAGGTGGATATTCCTTGAAACACCCCGGTACCTCATTGTAAACAGTGTTATAGATTACCAGTCAAAGTAACACCATGGGTAAAAAAAGGATCGCTTTGGAAAACACAAATGTTGCAGTGACGGAAAAGACTTAACCTGCTATTACTGCGTATCATGCAAAACAATTCAACATCGGAGCTGTGTAGAGCGCAGGAATAGTACGATCTATATCCGCGACCACAGAATATACTGTGGAAAGGAATGTGAGGAATGGGCTTCTGAAAATGGATCTTATGAGGAACATGAACTTCTCTCAGAGCTAAAACAGACAATATCAGAGCTCCAAACAGAATTATACCAGAAAAGCACGACACTAGAAAGACGAAGAAGAAAATCAGCTGCCTTTGTGGCCGATGTGGAGGAAGATGAACAATATTACAAATTAAAAACGGAAGAGTATGAGAATACAATCAAGACGCTGGAAACAAAAGTAATTGAAATGGAAAAACAAGGAAAGGAAGTACTCGAAAAAGAAAGAAACCAACACAAGGAAACAAAAAAAAAAAACACGAAACTCTTATTAAACAACATGAGCAAAAATTAAGTCTGCTATAAAAAATCTTGCTGAAATTACCAAGTCCAGTAAAAATATGGAAAAGCCTCTAGAGTCCAGCGATAATCGAACAAATATAAACAAAGAACAAAGAAGCCAAACATCGGTAAAACATACCCCTGCAATGACTGACCAGTATAATAATCAACAAACTGGGTTAGAAGAGACACTTAAGGATGCAAACCAAGAGCGAATTGCAGAGAAAAAATTCTACATCGAAGACACAGATAAATACAGACATGATATTAATGACCTAAAACAAAAGATAGGGAGATTAAACACTCTAAATTAGAATCTGAAAACATCTCTTGAAAAACACAAAATGAAAACAACGAACTAAGGACGCAACTAACAACATCACTTTTTAGAACTACTGAAGGGCAGGATTATATTCCAGAAGCCAAACAAACCAGCCTAAAAGTAAATAGTTGCAAACAACGCAAACAACAAGTACTAATACTAGGTGGACAAAACGACTACAACTACGGTAAAATTCTAAAATATATAACTGATAGTAAACTTGACACAAACTATCAAAACACAGATACTGATCTCTTTGAAGAAATAACAAAACACCACCAAGTATTATCCAGAACATTTACTAAAAAATACTTTAAGATCATTTTGGTACAATCAGAAAATGCAAGAAATGGTAAACGTATAGCCCGTACTACTCTTAAACAAACAATTGAGCAATCAAAACATACCAACCTTATACTGGTAGGAACCCCACTTACCCAAGAGATAAAAGCCCTCAACCATCTTATACTAGAACAAAATCAACTAAAAGATCTTACGAATAAACATGAGGACGTTACATTCATCGACCCAAATAAAATACTAAAAAGGATACATTACAATAATCTCGGCATGATAAATGCTAAAGGGAAATGGTATGTAACCCAACATCTTTACCAGGACTGCATCATAAAAGTGTCAAAATCAGCAAAGAAATCGACTCAAACAGAAACCCAAACTTGAAAACGGTCTGCAGACAGAAGAAAATTTATTATCCGCACATAATATACAAAACTTTGAAGCTAGAAACCAACAGACAAGTCAGGAACATTTTTTATATCCCCGTCTATCTCAACTGCCCCCCGAACACCAACAGTACATTTAACCAACAATAGTAAAAACATCAGAGACGAACTAAACATTTTGCAGTTAAACATAAGGTTGAAGGAAAATGCGATCATTGGGTATAGTGGCAGAACAGCATAACCTCGACATTTTATGCATTGATGAGCAGTGAGCACTGGCTGCGGAAATGTGGAGGCATATGTATTTTTGTGATAAACGAAATAATTTTTGAAACTATGCCTTTCTATGAATCAACAGAGCCTAGATTCAGAATCATGCATTATAAAAGTAGAATCTCGAAACAAAATGAGGCAATTTTTATTGTATCTTTTTACAGAAGCCCTAAGGGTGATTTTAGAAGGTATCTAAAAATGCTGGAAAATCTTTTGAGCAACATTTATAGCACACAGGATGTTCTGATATTCTGTGGAGACGTAAATATAGATTTCCTACCATCGACCAAATCTCCAAAAGAGAAATCTGAATTAATAAATCTGTTTCTTGAATATAGCATAAACACATATATTTGAAACACCGACCTGAATCTGTGAGAGGACAGAGAGTTGCATTGAGAATATATTTTCAAATGCTCAACCAAAATTTGGTGAAATAAAGAATTACGGACTCTCTGATCATACCTATCAAATTGCAAAATTTAACATAAATAAACAAGTCAAACCAATAAATAGATATCACAAGAGAAATTTAAGTAACAATAACATAGAATCCTTCTCAAACAATCTGCAATCTGAAATGTGGCGAGAAATGTATAATGTATGCAGCGGAACTATTCCAAAACAAATTTGAGGATTTTTATCATACATTTTTACATCATCATGAACAAGCATTCTCAATCAAAAGAACAAAAATAAAACAAACAAATAAATGGATTTCTCCTGAAATCAAACAAATGCACAATCATCTATGTGAAATGAATAGGTTGGCAAAGGAAATTCACAATAAGGTTTATACAAATAAATACAAAGAATACCGCAAACTATATAGAAAAACTATACAAGAGTCAAAAAAACTAAATAACAACGAAAGAATTCTAAAGTCAACAAATGTCAGCCGCGAAACCTGGAAAATAATAAACGAAACTTGCAACAGAGTTACCAAATTTAAAAAAAATAAGTATTATGTCTCAAGAGAACCAAAAAATAATATCAGAAACCAAGGAGGTAGCAAATTATTTGAATACATTTTTTAAAAAACAAAATAAAACTTATAGGAATATAAAACAATATTAACTCAAAGACCCTTACCGACAAACCTTACTTAAAAAACATTTTTCTTTCACCAACAACGCCATATGAAATAGAAGAAACCATTAAAAAAATTACGAAGAAACCCTCCGCTGATATCGACAGTAGACATGGTAAGGTAATAAAATGCATAGCACATATAATATGTGTTCCCCTATCATACTTAATAAACGAATCATTTTCAACGGGAGAATTTCCAGAGTGCTTAAAACAATCCAAAAGAATCCCAATATTTAAAAACAAGGGCTTTAGAACCGAGGCAACAAACTATAGACTCATTAGCATACAAAGTCAAATATCCAAAATTTTTGAACACTGCGTTACAAAGAGACTAACAAACTTTCTGGAAAACAACAACATTATAAAGCAA
>MU189117.1:2207-55246 GCA_016904865.1 Pissodes strobi | reverse complement strand
CTATTAGTCCAAAACAACTTTATTTATATTTAATAATTTAATATCTGTAATAGCAAAAAAAATCTATTAATCGTTACATAATAAAAACTTAACCATAACTAAAACTTATTGAGCAATATTGCAATTTGTTTATAGTTACCAAAGTGATTATTACATATAAAGATAATATATTATGAAGACATGTTTATTTTTTAATAATAAATATATATTTGTTAATTATTAAAAAGAGAATAATTATATTTAATAAAATTATTTTAACTGCCAAGCAGCCTGCATTTACAAAAAATACATTTAGGTTTTAAAGAAACAAACGCTTAATAACTAGTACTAATATTTGGTGTTAAAAAAACAATATTTGTTCCCAACTGTGGAAACAAATTTTGCACTAACTTTGAACAAATATTTAATAAGCCATATTTAAACTAGAAATTTGTTACTAGTTAAGTGTTCTAGTTTATAGTAAACAAACTGTTCTTTCTGTGTACATATTTCAAAGAGAATTAAAAATACTACTTTATTGGACTTGGAAAAAAAGTTTTAAATTAAAGTTTTTTCGTAACTACATTAATTAAGATATTATTATGTTATTTATAAAATGGTAAATTTTTTTCGAACGATGATTTATAAATTTTACTTTTACAAGATCAAACATGACTGAATACCCTATAAAAGTTTTGAAAATGGCTCACCCTGTATTTAATGCTCTAAAGGAAAATACATTACTATAGGTTGTTCTTTTGTTGATTTATAGTGTTCGTTCCTATAAGATATTTGATATCCTTATAGTATACTTTTGAGTGAAAGTTTGAAAGTTTTAGTTTTTGTTTTAAGTAGGTTTAGCAGATTTTTTTATTTACTTTTGTTAAGATACTTACTGATTTGTAAGTGCTCTTATTAATAGTAAGCCGACTGCATGATGCCAAAATGATTTTTGCCTAGTTCTAGTTTAGATATTTTTTCTTGTTGACACATCATAGTTTTGCTTATGAGTCTAAAACATTTTTTCATAATATGTACCCACTAAGCTATACAGTGTGGAAAAAAAGTATGGACTACCCCTAATAATTAGGTTGTCTTTAGGTTTTATGAGAAACGCTCGAACACGTCAATTTGATTTTTCAGTTTCCTACACTCAGTATGTTCCTAGATTTTTGGGCGATTCTGTAACGCCGTTTCAAAATGGCGACCGTTCAACAGTAAAAATTATCTTAAGTTAAAGGAAAACTTTTTTTATTTCATTAGAAAAAGAAGCAAACTATTGAGCATGGTTTTATTGATATTTACACTAAAACAGGGACCAGTAATAAATAAAACAAAACAAGAACATAACAAAGAAGAACAATCATAATTTAGAGAAATAATAATAAAATAAAAAAGATTTGCTAAGAATAAAACACTAAACGGAAAAACTTATTTCAGTAAATGATGAAGGTGATGTCCGCTGACTACTTGACAGTGCCTAAGTCTAGAAACATAATCTTCTTGTACACTTTGTAATATTTCTAGTGAAATATATCGTATTACCACTCTTATGTGGCACTTTAGATCATCAATATTTCTTGGTCTATTTAAAAAAAAACCTTAGATTTCAAATAACCCTACGAAAAAAAGTCCAAAGGTGTCATAATAGGTGACCTGGGTGGCCATTCAACGTGACCCCGTCGTCCAATCCATTTTCCTGGAAACATTAAATCGAAATATTTCCGAAATTCTCTTCCATAGTTTGTTGTGGCCAAATGTTTGGACTGGGCATATCGGGATTATTGTGGTCAAGATAAAGAGTGATTAAAGCTGACAACAGATCGAACGGCAAAGAATTGAAGTTAGCTTCACCAGTAAGATTTCCTTCAAAGAAAATTGGTCCTAACACTTTCCCTTTCAATATGCCTGCCCATACATTAAGTTTCTCCAGGTGATTGCTTATGAGCTTTTTGAATCCATCGTGGATTTTCTTTGGACCAATATCGACATTTTGGCTTTTTACAGTACGGTTAAGGTAAAAAGTTGCTTCATCTGAAAATAAAATATTTGCGGCAAAGTTTTCATCTTGATGAGAAATTGGTTATATGATTTCGCACAGTTGCAGTCTTCGGTCGAATTCATCCTCATTTCATTCGTGTACCAGGCAGACTTTGTAACGGTGGTATTTTTCTTTATGCCAAATTGTTTGCACAGATTTGTGACTTAATCCCATATGAAGTGCTATTTGCCGACTGGCACCATGCGGATTTTTTTCAACAGCCAATAGGACGTCAAGCTGAATATTTTCATATACCTTCGGCTTTCCACTTTTAGGTAAATTTTTAACATGACCATGTTCCTCATATTTTCTTAAAAATCTTGCAAACGGTGGATTGCGAAATCGTTCGGTCTGGCTGAATTTGATTAAAAAGTTCACGTACCTTGTTAGTAGATCTGCGACGATCTCCGTAACCAGTCATCATAAGAGTTTCAATACGGTCTTTTTCACTAGTTTTGTTTATAAAAAGAAAAAAAATTGAGTACAAGGCAATGATAGTGAAGACTTACTAATGTTAGCACATGATACAATCTTAGGACTTTCTTAGTGCGATTGATAATTGAATAATAGTTTTGTTACAAATAAGAGATTTTTTTTACTGGAAGTTAACTTAGGATAATTTTTACTTTTGAACTGTCGCCATTTTGAAACAACGTTACAGAATCATCCAAAAATCTAGGAACATAGTGAGTGAGAAAAGACCTTTCAAATGATGTATCACATGTCATATATTGCCATTAAAAAAAAGTCGATGACGTCATATTTCTGACAGATGTCAATAAAAAAACAAATGAATTTAGTCAGAATGTGGGTAACTGAAAAACTAAATTGACGTGTTCGAGCGTTTCTCATAAAACCCAAAGATAGCGTAATTATTAAGGGTAGTCCATACTTTTTTTCCACACTGTACTGGCAATAAATAAAATCATATATTTTTAAATTTTGCTGTTATTTTAGAGTGTCTATAATAAACAAGAAGAAACTATTGAAAAACATTCATTTATTAATAGTAAATAACTTTAATTCTATCGTAACAAAAATAAATATTAATTATAATTATACTTTTATAGACTATACTAAAATCAAGTTTATGATTACACTGTATTTATTTTGATAAGAAAAATATTTCCTTATTATTAAGCTGTAGAATGAAATTTACTTTTGCCAACATTATTAACAAATGAAAATTCCGATAAATTATACTCAATTTCAGTAGGCAAAATATGCATATATTATCAGGGAACATACATTTAAATAGAATGTGTGTTAATAACACTGTTAATAACCATAGAATACAATTTATCCTAGCCAACAATGTTTTAATTTATTATTAACACATATAAGTTCAAATAAATTATGGTCAATTTCAGTAAACACAATATTTATTTATTAATAATGAACATACAATTAAATGGAATAGGGTAAACCACCCAGGTGCCACCCAGTTATTGGCACCTCGGATCTTTTTATATGAAATTTATTTCCCCTTACCGTTTTTCAGCATAAATTATACATTTTAAGAAACTTGGCAACGTTTGCTATGCTGAAAAGTTACAGTTACCACATTTAATTCAGTAGGGCGTTGATTGTTGTGGGTAAAAGTGTACGTGTCTGTTATTACGTATGGCGTTATTTTTTTAAGGCGTTTGTGTTTTTGAATGATATTTAAAATTTAAAATCGGATATTACAATCTGGTTTTTATCAATATTTAAGATACATTTTAAGTGTGCCAATAACTGAGACCCTCGAATCAGCAACGGCGCCAATAACTGGCGTTTGCGAAATAAATTCTAAATTAGTGATTGACATGTCTTTTTTCAGAACTCAACATCATGCCTAAATCTAAGAAAAACTGCAAGTACACTAAAAACTACAGTGAAGAGTCAATTCAAAATGCTTTTCAGAAATTGAAAAAGAGATGACAAAAAACAAGCGGCCCTAAAATATTGTACCTAGTTCTACACTGCAATTTCGACTCAGTGAAAAATTTTCTAAAATTGAACATGGACCAAAAATATATTTGTCAAAAGAAGGAGAGGTTTTATTAGTATCATGGATTATGGAGGTCAATAAAAGACGTTTTCCGAAAAGAAAAGAATTCGTTCACTCTCAGTAAAATCGTTTTTGATAAAAATCCTCTCGCACACGCCGTTCAAAGACAACAATCCTGGAGACAACTAGTACACATGTTTTTGCAAAGATATCCAATATTGACAAGCATGGTTGTAGAGGTAGTTACCAATGCTAGAGGTGTTTCAGGAAATGATATAAGAAAACTGGTTTAGGCAAATTGAATTATATTTGAAAGAAAAAGACCTTTTCCACATCATTTAGAATCCATCGCGTGTATTTAATGGTGATAAAACTTGTTTTGCATTATGTCTCAAGAGGATAAGGTCATTGCCCCCAAAGGATTCAGAAACGTATACCAAGTTGAGCACGGACCATCATAAACTAATATTAGGGTTATGTTTACTTTTTCCGTGTCTGGTTGAATTACTCCACATATGGTGGTTTATAGTTACAAGCGGTTACGAAGACAATTGCTGAAATTGTTCCAAAAGGATGGGCATATGAAGTAGCGGTAATGGATGGATAAAAGCTAAAATCTTTTACGAATATATTTCTAATGTCTTATACCCACACCTCGTTAATTTTCTTGTGATTCTTTTTGTAGGCGGGCACAAAACTCATCAAACACTTGAACCTAGCACACTTTCCAGCAACCTTAAAATAATATTGATTTCCTAATACGCAAATGCCACCATGACGTTAGGATCTTGCAGCCGGTCGATATTTCAAGTTTTAAGCCGTTAAAGGTAACATGGAAAAAAGCAGTAGAAAATTGTCGCCGTCATAACCAAATAATGCAAATTCCAATTTCAAATTCAAAATATGCTTTATTGTCCAAAGTACATAATCAAACTTATTGACAAAGCTTTGAAATACAAAAATGAAAATAAATCAATAAAACAGATGTAGTGTAAAATAACATTAAAATTAAGGAACACAAGGCAAGTACAGGGTCATTTTTTATATTTTCCCACCACCTTTAACTTTTTTGTGCCATTGTGTAGAAAAAATATGTAAATGGGAAAGTTGTAGTGCTTGAGAAGTAGTTCTCAGAAAAAAACATTTTGTCTATACAGGGTGTTGCAAAAGTGTGAAAAACAAAAAAATATATATTTTTTAAATGGAACACCCTGTATATTTCACCTCAGAACGAAAGATCTTTGTTTTCCAATTACAAAAAAATATAATTTGTCTACATTTGCTTAAGCCATTTCTGAGCTATTTAACTTTAAAGTTGATTTAAATAAAATAAATCATTGTTTTAATCATTTTTTATTATTATATACAAATTCGTATCTTAACAGGTTTGATAACAAAAACTTCAGTATTTCAATTTTTGTTGAATATGCCTACTATCTCGCCCACTATCGATACAATCTCGGAAGTCGCTTTCTAATTTATTTGTTGCATGGGTAATAAAAATTGGATTGTTCTGGTTAAGGTCGTTTATATAGTATACAATTCTCACCATGAGCTCTTCAATAATGGCACTTCTCTGAGCATAAACTTTCTTTTTAAATATCCCCACAAAAACGCATCTAAGGGCGTTAGATCTGGGCTGTTCGGTGGCCAATGGACGGTTCCCCGCCTATTATTTGAGCAGATTGGCGAATTGGAAGCATACTAAGAGAATCTCTGTTTCCTGATTTAAAAATTGTAAATATCTTTCGCCAGTTAGCGAACCTTCATAAAAAAAAAGCCATTAATTTGACATAATAGCTGTTTTGGTCACTGTCATTCACGGTTATTTTGACACATTTCATATTTTTTAAATATTTGCGGACCAGAAACTTTAAATTAAATACATCAAGGCTAGATAAATAAAAATAACAGAAAAATGATTTATAGTGTTACAAAATCAACATATAAATTTTAACAGCTCGATAATACAAATTAAAGAAGCAGATTTATCGCTCTCTAATGTTCAGGTATCTATTATCGGAGACTGAAATTTGATCACTGAAGAAAATTTGGACCAAGTTCCTAATATAATAATAATTCTTGTTAATGATGATAAAAAATAATATTTATTTTAGTGACACAAACACAAATATAGACAACTCCACCAATCTTTGTGAATTAAATATTTTAAATGAAAGACAGGATGAAGAATCTTCAAATTTTGTCCAAACTACTACTAGCTGGTCTTCTTGTTTGTGAACTACCACGGAAAATAATATTAATTATAATGACACAAATATAGATATCTCGCCTAATTTGTGTGTATCAAATATTTTAAATGAAACACTGAATGAAGAAACTTCAAATGTTGCCCAAACTAGCTCGTCTGCGAGTTTGGGTACTTTGGGTGATTATCTTCTATGGGCCAAGACGCCAGAGGGGAAAGGAAAAAAAGGACTTTTGTGTTAACCCCAAGTGGGCGGAAAAAAATTATGATGAAAAAGAAAAATTGAAAACTGGAAAAGAAAGAAAAACAACTAAACAGATTTAAAAGACAGGAAAATGCTAAATTAAGGAAATTAAATATAAAAAGAAAATTATTTAAAAACTCCCTAAAAGTACTAATCAATGCAACCCAGAAAAAATATTGTTACCGAAAAAACATTGTAAGTCAGAAAGAAATATCTCTAACTAGAAAGACAAAAATTAAAACAAAGAAAATGGCAATATATATATATATATAGATATATATATATATATATATATATATAAATTTTCCTGTAAAACTGGAGGCTCTAAAAATGTTATCAGCCAATAATTGGGTGCCAATTACTAAAATATAAGGCACATAGTTAGGTGCCAATTACACAAATATGGGACAAATAACTAAAAAAACACTGACTTCAAGCGTTGTTTTTGTGGTTTTTAATAGTAAAAGCTTCTGTAATACTAAAAACTGGTATGTATAAGTAAATGTTTATGCAACGAGCTATCTCATGCAACTACATAAATCTGTAATATATTTTTAAATTGGAGATAATATGAAATGAATTAAAAATTCCTTAAGGTGCCAATCATTGGGTTTATTACCCTGTGTGTTAATTTTACTATTAATGAAATAGCATATTATTAAATAAGGGTCTTATTAGATTATTTTAAACAATTATTTTCTTTTTTGTGGACAAACGTATATTAAGCCATATTTCAATGAGCCATTTATTATCAGTAACTAATTTTAAGTTAAAATAACTAAATCATTCTTTCAGTGTAAGTTTGAACTTGAACTTGGAAAATATTATGTCAGCTATCAAGACAATTTATAACTAACGTGAACGGCCAACGCAAGCGATTATAACCCTTAAAAGTTCAATAATCAGCACATTTTATTACATAAATAGGCAAGTGAACCATCAGTTCGGCAAAATTTGTTTCTCACCCAAGTACACATGTACGCAGGGTTTAAATCTATAACCTATTTCCTACTTAAACCCGAGTTTAGCAGCACACATGTGCTGCTCTACACCTAAAATAGTAAAAATCGAATCTGCGATAAATTTACGTTCGGGTTTGGAACCTTCGGTAAAATGCAGTAAAACAGAGTTTTATCCACAACACCGAAGCACTCGAACGATTATAGCATCATCAGGGGATGATTAAAACTAAACTTAAAATCTACCTAACGCTATTTTACACTAACTCTTTGCTTAATCAAACGAAACCATAAAAGAACCAATCCAGGAATCCTACTACTCACGGTTCATCTACCAATACAATAGGCCCTCTATCTCTATTTAACCTCTGTTTAAACTTTTTAATAATTTCCATACTTTCGTATGCGTCTAATAGTCTCCTATCAGATATGTTATGAATTAATTTTAAATATTTAATTGTTATTTTATGATTATTATCAAAAGCATGCTAGGCAACACTTGATTTTTCTGGTCTACCATACTTTAAATCAGCCATGTGTTCTCTGAATCTCGTTTGTATAGCTCTGTTAGTTTGCCCAACATATTTTTGGTTTCAATCCATACATCCAATTTCATAAATTCCACTTTTTTCCAAATTTAAAATTTTTTCTGTGGACCACCTAATAATCTCTTAATGTAAAACTGAGTTTGATATACTAATTTTAAGGAAGTAGGTTTAAAATTAGTACAACAAACACAGTTTAAGATTAAGAAATTATTGGGTGGTCCGAAAGACAAAACTGAAAAA
Organism: Pissodes strobi; assembly: GCA_016904865.1. Taxonomy (NCBI): domain Eukaryota; kingdom Metazoa; phylum Arthropoda; class Insecta; order Coleoptera; family Curculionidae; genus Pissodes; species Pissodes strobi. The sequence continues at coordinate 47,033 of MU189117.1, read as the reverse complement.
AGTAAGAAATCCGTGGCCGCGTATTAGGTCATATTATACTAAGCACACTCTTGTGGCCTAATAGACAAAACGAGCAGCAGATTTCGGTTATTGCTTTAAAACTGAATGTGCCAAGTGGTGACCAGTTGACAATACTCTATTTGAATACTTTATTCTCTCAATGAGAGGTCTAAGTTACTTCAATTTATATATCGGTTCCAAATGTCGATTGTTTTTCAACTAAATGTCAGTTTAAATTCTTTATCTTTTCAAAATAGTGAAATGGATATGGCTGACATTTTAGACGTTGTGCAAATATTCAGAAATGCCAGATTAATATTGACAGACTAAAAACAGACGAAAAACTAAGTTTAAAAAATCTATTCTACTGCTTTACAAGCTAGAAAACATTTTTTGACTATATAGTGATAGAAGACGTTTGTTCGGTGAAAAGCAAACTGTATAAACATAATCATAATCCTTTCCCTGAAAAGAAATGCCGCCATAAAGTCTGTTTTAAGTTAATTTAGCAGGCTACAGTTCTGAGTATCCAGGACGCTGCAATTGTTTCCTGGGTAACGGCGGAACGAACAATAATTATTATTTTTGACATATTTCGGTCGCTTTTTTAGAATTGTCGGGCGATTTATAATCATGTATTTAAGTTAATATTTTGCACAGTCCTCTGAGAGAAGTTATTTGTATAATCTAATAGTTAATGATAAATATACCGCTGACGTATGCGACATATGCTACTGTGATTTAATTTTTTGCACTATAACCTCAAGAAAGTCACAATATCGGCAAGTAAATAGTAAATACATTCTTCTGTGCCGATTGTGAAAAAGTGGGCTTACCTCAGCCCTTCATAATGGTCCTTCGACGCTGGATACATGGTACAAGCCCGATTGGTGTATGGTAAACCAGAAGATAGTCAATGTCAAGGTCAGTCCATGCCAGTTGAACCTATAATAAACCATCAGCAGAACTATTAAACCAAACCTATATTATAATTTGACGAGCGAATGAGCTTCGAGCCTATACACAAAACCGTGGAAGTTTGCTTTGACTTGGTTTAAGGGTTCTCATAAGTCTTTATTGTTCTCACGTTGTTTTTTATTTATAAGATACTTAAGTAGCCCTTAGTTTCAGTTGGGTGATTGTTTACTTCTGTCTCGCTGAATCTCATATGAACCGCACATCTCTATTTTACTATTTGGTTTATTTTTTATGCATAACCTAATCCTCATTTAATCTCAGTATTGAATCTAAAATTCGTAGGTCGTTGTTTTTAAAGATAACCGCTAAAACTTGTATTTTGGTGCCTAAAAACCCTTGAAATAAGTGTATATTCATTTTGCGTCTGGGGTATAATATTATAATAGTTTTTTTTTGCATTTCATTAATTAAGAGCCTGTGTATTATTTAGTCGAATATCTTATTGTAGTGAAATTGATAAAATAGCAAAATGCCTCAAGAATTAACCCCAGAAGAGCTTTTAAATAAAGCAAAAATAGAATTGAAATTTCTTATTTCGCGTCGTGGACATATCAAGGCGTCAATTACGCGATTCCAAAATTTTTTGACTTCGTTTACACCTCAAGCCTTGTGTCTTCCAGAAAATGTTGCTCAAATCGAAATTCGTTTAAATGCTTTTGAATCAACATTGAATGAATTTGATCGTACACAAACCGCGATTGAAGACATTTGCTTGGTACATAAATTACCTGAAGCCGACAACCAAGAGGAAGATCGCGCTGATTTTGATGAAAAATATTTTCATGTCATCTCAATTGGCATTGCAAGCCTCTAAACCTCGTATAAAATTAAATGCTCAATCCTCTGATATTCAAAACGTTACCACTGAACAGAGTGTTGCAAATATTTTTGCTACAAAACTCCCTCCTATTTCAATTCCCGAATTTTCAGGTACTTATGACGCATGGACACAGTTTTATGATACGTTTAAATCTCTAATTGTTAAAAATCAATCATTGTCTAATCTTCAAAAATTTTACTACCTTCAATCTGCTCTTAAGGGAGATGCCGCTCAAATAATTAGTTCTTTATCCGCCACCGATGATAATTATCTTATTGCCTGGAATCTTTTAATTGAACGATATCAAAATAAAAAGGCCATAATTCATTCGCACATTAAAGCAATATTTAATTTGCCAATAATAAAAGAAGAAACTCACCAAAATTTACGTAAATTTTTAGACAATTTTCAAAAGCATTTTCGTTCACTGGAGAATTTAGGAGAAAAGGTTTCTAATTGGGATACTTTACTAATTTATTTACTTTCATTTAAGTTTAATCAATTAACACATAAAGAATGGGAAATATTCTCCAAAAATTATCAAAGTCCCTCCATACAAAATTTTGTAGATTTTTTAACAGAGCGTTGTCATTTGCTTGAATCAATTGATTTCAAAACCTATAGTAGCAGGTCCGATTATGTTAATACACACTCGTTTGCACAAAAAACATATTCTCATGCTATATTTGTTAACAATAATAACAGCACTTGTCCATTTTGTAAAGAAAGGCATTTTGTCTATATGTGCAAACATTTTATTGATTTACCCACACAATCTCGATACAACGAAGCAAAACGGTTAAACCTATGTACAAATTGTTTGCGCCCTGGCCATATAAATTCAAAGTGCAGGTCTAAGTATACTTGTAAAACTTGTCATCACAATCATCATTCTTTGTTGCATCAACAATCTAACACAAATGATATTCAATTTAAAAATCCTATAACGTCTAATCTACAGACTTTGACAAATAATGATCCTAAACCTATAGTTAATAATACTAATGCAACCCATGGTGCCATTCCTCGGCAAACCAACCTACATACTCAAACCAATGAATACGCTAATGACAGCCAGATCAGTACTCCGGTGCCCGCGCCAAGATCACATAGCATACCTCAATCGTTATCAAATCAATTTATTAACCAATCATTTAGAACATCTAATAATATTTCAAATGATGCAGCATCTAAGCCTAATTATACCTTTTCGTGTGCCAATCTAACCTCTAATACTTATATTTTGTTATCTACAGCCTTAGTCAAGGTATACGACAAACACCAAAACCCTATCATGTGCAAGGCTTTATTGGACAGTGGATCACAGTCCAACTTCATATCTAAAACCTTATTTGAAAAATTAAATCTCACCTTTGATAAAATAAATATTCCTGTCTGCGGAATTAATCAAGGAACAACTTATATCAATAAGCGTCTTAATCTTTCGATAACTTCTAACAATAATATGCATGATTCCAGTTGTCAGCTTTAGAAATTGACAAAATAACTGAAATATTGCGACATCAACCTTTAAGTACCTCTGAAATTGTCATACCTAACGATATTCATCTTGCTGATTCCACCTTTTTCGAGCCTTCAGAAATAGACATATTAATAGGTGCTAGTCTCTTTTATCATTTATTAAAATCTGAGCAGATAAACTTAGGAAGGAATAAACCTACCTTACAAGCCAGTAAATTAGGTTGGCTAATTTCTGGTCCCCTACCTTCTTCTAAACCTCTTCAAACAAATTGTTGCTTAAATACAAACAATCATGATTTATATGACAGCCTCGAAAGGTTTTGGAAAATTGAAGAAACCCCTGACTTGCCCACAAAATTTTCTACAGAAGAACTTGAATGTGAAATTAGTTTCACAAAAACATATACTCGAGATAGCTCAGGTAGATTTCAGGTCAGTTTACCCACTAAGTCCAGTATTGACAACCTTGGTGACTCCCGAGAAACTGCCGTAAAAAGATTTTTGTCTATAGAACGCAAATTCACAAAAAAACCAGATTTTAAAATTGCTTATTTTTCTTTTATGCAAGAATATATTAATTTAGGCCATATGACAAAAGTTGACCCTAACAAACTTGTTGATTCTCCAATTTATTATATGCCGCATCATGCAGTGGAAAAACATGACAGTCTTACCACTAAATTGAGAGTCGTCTTTGACGCCTCCGCCAAATCTTCATCTGGTATATCTCTTAACGATTCTTTAAAGATTGGCCCAAACGTTCAAAGTGACTTGGTCTCCATCCTCATTCGATTTCGTCAGCATGATTACGTGTTGACAGGAGATATTACAAAGATGTATCGTCAGGTGTTGATAGATCCCAACCAACTTAATCTGCAAAGAATTGTCTGGCGTGATAATCCCGATTCTGAACTTTGTCATTTTAAATTCAATACCATAACGTATGGTACAGCCAGTGCATCTTTTTTGGCCACACGTTGTCTCAAACAAATCTCGTTAGACAAACAGTTTGAATATCCTACAGAAAGCCATATTATAGCCAATGATATTTACGTGGACGACGTGATTTCGGGAAGCCATTCACTAGAAAGCCTCTTGAATATTCGAAATAACCTTATCAAGATATGGCTTTGACTTGCGAAAATTTGCCGCAAATGATCCATTTTTACTTACTAATTTAGATGCGGAAAATTCTATTGAGTTTTCCATTAACGATGCCCAAAGTTCTAAAACATTGGGCATATTATGGAAACCACAGTCTGATGAATTAGTTTATAACTCAAACATAAACCCTAATCCTAGTATAATTACTAAACGATCCATGTTGTCGGATATTTCCCAAATATTTGATCCTCTGGGATTGTTGGGTCCTATGATAATCCAAGCCAAATGCATCCTTCAAAAATTATGGCTATTGAAAATATCTTGGGATGAACCCGTACCAAAGGAAGTCTGCCAGAAATGGACAGATTTTAGTATGCAACTTTGTTCTGCAAGCACCATAAAATTTCTCGACAAGTTATTCTTAAAAACTCCAACAAAATTCAAATCCATGGTTTTTCTGACGCTTCTGTATCTGCCTATGGTGCATGTATATACGTCTGCTCGAAAAACAACAATGGCAAGACAGCTAGTAAAATTCTTTGCGCCAAATCTCGTGTTGCGCCTTTAAAGGCAGTTTCACTACCTCGGTTAGAACTTTGCGGCGCACTTTTACTGGCTAAACTCATGAAGAAAATTTTAGAAACGTTAGATATCAATGTTACTGATTTATTTTATTGGACAGATTCCTCGATTGTACTCTCATGGCTATGCTTAGAGCCGCGTAATTTAAAAACATTTGTTTGCAATCGAGTAGCTGAGATACAGCAATTATCGGACACTGATAAATGGTATCATATTCCATCATCTCAGAACCCTGCGGATCTGATTTCCAGAGGAGTTAGTCCTCATGACTTAAAAAATAGTGAACTCTGGTGGCATGGTCCTCGTTTCCTGTCAAAACTGGCCTACTGGCAACCATATTAGTAGTTTTGCACGTAAAGTGAATTACGATAATCACACGGAAATTCCCGAATTTAATCCAAAGCAATTATGCTTAATTTCAAATATATCATCTCAAGTTTTAAATAAGATTATAGCCAAATGTTCAAGCTTCACAAAACTTATAAATGTTATATCGTACCATTACCGTTTTACTAAAAATTGCAAAATACCCAAAGCTTTAAGAAAAACCGGTCGTATTCAACCAGCCGAATTTAATCAGACTCTGTGCACTGTTGTCAAATTGATTCAAAGGGAACATTTTTTGGAAGATATTCAGCGAATCCAGAAGAATCAAATTGTTCGGCCTTCTAGTCGTTTAAGTACCTTAAATCCTTTCCTAGATGAAGACGGAATTTTACGAGTAGGAGGTAGACTAAGACATGCCAAACTTAAATTCAACTACAAACATCCCATACTATTGCCTCATAACGCTGCATTCACTAAGCTAATAATCAATTATGGACATATAAGGAATCTCCATGCTGGTGCTCATGCGACCCTGTCTTTTGTGCGCCAGAGAGTTTGGTCTTTAAATGGGAAAACTTGGGTAAAAGGTATTATACGTAAGTGTATACCATGCTTTAAGGCCAATCCAAGGCCACTCCAGGCTCAGATGGGTGATTTACCTAACCAAAGAGTGACACTTTCATTTCCCTTTTCTACCACAGGTGTAGATTACGCTGGTCCGTTTCTACTTAAGGATTCCAAATATCGAAATAAAAAATACATTAAGGGATACTTATGCTTTTTTGTTTGTTTTTGCACGAAAGCAGTGCATATAGAACTGGTTACAGAACTCACAATTCAATCGTTCATAGCTGCCTTTAAGTGGTTTACTGCTCGTCGTGGTTTTTGCCAAACCTTACTTTCCGACAATGGAACACATTTTATAGGCGCCAATAATGAGTTTAAGGCAATTTATGACGTATTGAATGATAGCAAGTTTCAAGGCTTTTTAGAAAGTACTAAAATGCAATGGCTCTTTATTCCCTCACGGTCACCCCATTTTGGAGGCATATGGGAGGCAGCGGTTAAATCATGTAAACAACACCTGAAACGCGTTATTAATAACACTCCTTTGACTTATGAGGAGTTTTATACCCTTGTTACACAAATCGAAGCGGTTTTAAATTCTCGGCCATTGGTGCAATTATCAGATGACCCCAATGATTTTGATGCTCTAACGCCGGGGCATTTCCTTATTGGCCGTCCCCTGAATGCCGTTCCAGAAACCGATGTAACCCAGATTCCTGTCAGTCGTCTTGGTCGTTACGCTCATATCCAGAAGATGACGCAACACTTTTGGGCTCGCTGGTCTTCGGATTATTTGCATACATTGCACCAACGATTTAAATGGAAGTCGCAGGTTAATTCCGGTAAACTTCTTGGTATCCTAGTGCTACTGAAAGAAGATGGTTTACCTTCTCAATCCTGGAGAATGGGAAGAATCACTGCTGTACATCCTGGGCTGGACAACGTAGTGAGGGTAGTGAGTGTAAAAACTAAAGGAGGCTTAATCAAACGAAGTATCGCGAAAGTGTGCCCGCTTCCGATAGGCTCCGAAGTAGATTCCTAAACCCGTGATTAAGTGAATTGTGAAAAAGTGGGCTTACCTCAGCCCTTCAACGTTTCTAAAGTACAATAGTTAGGACACGTGCGCTCCCAACACCACCAAATGATATCACTCAGTAAATTATTTTAAATAAAATTTAAATCGAATAATTGTAAATTTCTGAAAATGATTTATGTCAGAAGTTCGAGACGATTCACTAAAAAGATTAATGGGTCAATTTTAATGAGTCAATTAATATCACTTATCAGAAACCCATAAAACAGTAGATAATGGGACCGAAAATGGATTTTACAGACACAACAATATTGCATACAAAATAGTTGCTGAATTCTGACGAAATCCTGATAGAGTTAGAAAGTAGCTCATGTTATTCAGACAATAGTCATTATATCACACAAGGTCTATTAATAACAAGCATTTTTATATGCTTATTTTAAAATTATTTAAACGTTCTAGAGTATAACCAACTAAAAAGCTGTCAAAATGAAGGAAGCATGCGAACTATTAACTTTAAAGGAATAAATGTGTTTGTAACTTTAATCTCGCGACTCATATATCATTGCGGATAATGCAGCCGCTCGGATACAATATATATGAACGGACTTTTTTAGTAGGTACTATCACATACATTTTATTTTTGAAACTAAAAATTTTATTCGCAATGGCCGCTTATTGTCAGCTGGAGTAGTGATGTTTTTTGAAAATTTTGGTAAGTAAAATTGATCGTTTGGTACTACTTTTTTTCATGTTGTTTTAAAAGAATAATGTTTGTGGACGTATTGTTAGGTGTTGTGTAAGTACATGCATGGGAAAGTAATTTGACTTTGAAATTTCTAGTTGCCATAAAGCAACAGTGAACGTTCTAGGATAGTCCGGTACATATCAGGTTTTTCAGAATCACAATAATGACTGATTTTACGACAAGTTCATCAAGTTTTTCCCTAGCAAAGTAAAAGACTCATGTTTATCAGATTATAGCGGAAGCGAATCCGAAGATGAAGGAAATCCTTCGAAGTACATTTACAATATTTTTTGATTCGAAAGACGAGAGAAGAGATGACAGATATATTCCTGAGACTGATTTAGATAGCGATGATACACACAATGAGTATGAAGAACCGGGCAACAACCCAAATAGAAAGCAAAAATATGAGCGGATACATATAATTGAACAAAACTTGATTTACCTAGAAATTTTCCAACGTCACTTATTATACCAGAAGATTTTACAAGTTTTTTTCCTTAGATCTAATGCAGGAAATGATTTATCAAATAAATCTCTATTTTACACAAGTGACTGGAAGTTCCCTAAATTTGGACGTATCTGATGTTACTACTTTTCTATCAATATTCTTACTATAGGAATAATAAAACTGCCGGGAATAGTAGATTATTGGTCGGCACATACAAGAATACAACAATTGTTAAGGCAATGCCCGTAAAACGTTTAAAAAAAATAGACGCTGTTTATACTTTGCTGATAATTCTCAACTCATAAATGAAACAAAGAATAGGCTTTACAAAATCCACTCACCCATAAATAGAATAAGAACCAACTGCCAACAGTTTCATATTGAAAGCCAGCATTCTATTGGAGGAACTGTGGTTTCTTACAGGGCACATTTGCAGGCAACTTACGCCAATACACCTAGAACACATAAAAGCGGATTCAAATTGTTTGTCAGAGCTGGTATCTCAGGGCTTATCTACGATTTTATACCGTACAAGGGATATATACTTTTGAGGAGCTACAAAATATTTCAAGTGATTTGAAGGAAGAAGAACAGTATTTTGGCATAGGAGTCTCTGAGTTATTGCGCTGAATAAATCTATTCATGACCCTCAAAATGCATTTTTTGATAATTATTTTTCTATTTTGACTTTTGTTGGTTTACCTTAAAAACAACAATTTGGTATATTGAGTCTTTTCTTTGTTTATGGCAGTGGCACACACACTAAAGGAAGATCCTATGGCACTCGACGAGCGTTGTGTGCGCAGAAATCACACGGTTTTCGAATAGCTGTAAGTTGTAATTAGGGGGTAACATACACGTTTGGCAAGAAATCTTTTCCCATAGGATTTTAATGTGATAACATAGTACGTTAGATACGAGACCTAAAGTTAAAAAAAGACACAACGTATACCATTCCTTGCGCACCTTTCCCCTTCCAGCAAGGCGTGGTCACTCGGCGTTCGCTGTCGGTGACCGTCCGATAGTCAGATTCGAGTTTAGTTAAGATAAGTAGTTTAGTTTAGTAAGGGACACGTCGCTGAGGACAGATTATTTCTGGCATTCTTCATTTTTACGATTTTTACGAAATTTTCTTTGTTTCTTAGTTACTTTTAATCACTGTTCTATCCGAAAATGAAAAAACAACAGTGATTTAAAAAATTTTTGATTACAAAAGGCTGTGCGGAAATGATGCAAAATAAAATAACTTGTTTCTTTTCTATGCGCTTACAGACCGCGTTGCCAGGCGATTGTCAGATTTCACCAGTGGCGTGCAGTGCCATTTAGGAGAGGGTAGGCAACATAATAGAAAATGATACAGAAGGAGTAAGCCCGCTGCAGGCGCCGCCGTAGGTAGAATCTTTTTTCAGGTGTCACGCCCAAGAACGTCCATTTTGAGGCTCCAAAAAATGTAGGCATAAAGCCTTTTCAATTCGAGTTTCGCCAAAACTATGCAAAGAAAACGCGTTGTAAATGGTTAGTGGACTGGCCTTGTTTTTCTGAGATATTTGACACATTATTTACATCAATATACCCACGTTTACTCTACAATTTCCTTCTTCGTCAAAGAGTAAGCATAGCCAAAAATACATTTTAATTTTATGACGACACCTGCAGAGCCACTAATAATAATTGTCATGGATTTTTTTATAAAAATATCGAGGTTTTCTTTCTAACCAACAAAACTAACCCACAAAGAAAACAACAACCCCTTGTAAAGGCACTAAACTAACTAAACTTTCAAAACTATATCTAAAAGCGCAGGGCATCCAAATCCCAATCTCACACAAGAATAGGGCACATGGAAAAGGGAACCTGAGGTTATTTTTATTTATGGCTGGCCAATGCCGGTGTTGTATTATCGGGTTTCAGTTTCTTGCAAAAAAAAATGCATGGCGTTATTAATACCCAGATATCGAAATATTAATAAATTTAGGGATGCCCCATGTACTGTAATTTTAAACATTATTAAATAATAAAGCTTTCTTAACCAAACCCTGTAATGATGTAACCGGTAATCGCTTTCAAACCAATTACTAAAGCGCAAAAAAACAATAACAATATGATCCTTGGTAAAAAAGAATGTCTATCAAATCAAAATATTAATTAAAGACAGCACATTTTGGCAACAGCACTTATCCTTGCGTCGCGTCGGTCGGCCCGGACCATCTTCACATGCTTTGTCTCTTTTCTTTTTATGTAACGTTTCATTTGGCTGCCTTTTTTCAAGCACTGCTTTTCGCTTCCATAGTAAATCCAGTATTGACGGTATAAGTGCATGCCTTCGGTTTGTTATGGAATGCTTTTAGCGGTTGCAGTCGGAGAATATTATTCCGTTTAATATAGGTAGCGTAATATGAGCGGTAGACTGTGATGTTTTTCTATAATATAATTAATATTTTAATTGGCCCTTAAGATACGCTTTTTAAATTTGGATTATACCTACTTATTAGTAAAATTATAATTTATATTATCGGGATTAAAATTAAATGGGAAAATATAAAAAATGCGCGCATGCGTGAAGGCTGAAAATTGCGGTAGGTAGACGCGAATTATTTTTATATTTTAAAGTAACGCCATTTTCGGGGAAGTTCCGAACTCTAAAAAATCCCAGCTGGCGTTGCAGTGATGCCGTTATAGTATAAATTTACCAAAATACGTACAATACAATAGAGGTTTTTATTTTACTGCAATCCGCATAGAAAAAAATGTAAATTGTACAATATTCCATAAATCACCAGATTTGACCTATAAAATAAACAATTTTCACCAATCAACAAAACCTTAAAATCACCAGATCTGATGAATTTTCACCAAGTTTGGCAACGCCGTAATACAGAAGGTTCGTCGATCTGCCTAGGTGGTCTTCGTCGCCTACGAAGGTCGTCCTATGCGAGAGCGTCCGCGCGTTTGTTGCTGAATGGAAGGGGAGTAGGGGAAACCAGGGGAATTTCGTCTCTTTCTCTTTTTAGCTTTAGGTCTCGTATTTAACGTACTGTGTTATCGCATTAAAATCCTATGGGAAAAGATTTCTTGCCAAACGTGTATATCCTGGGAGTGAAATCCACAGAGATACAGTGCGCCCGAAACAATCAGGTGAAATAGAATAGCTGGTACATACGACTTCAAAATTGATACAGGTAAATATGTAATAATTGCAAAATGAGCTGAAAACAAATGCGTTATGCTAACCAGTACTTTTTGCGGGCTTCAACCTATGGGTGTCGTAAATAGATGTTGCAAGAAAGGCAAAAAAACTGTAGATATATCATGTGCCTCGATCATCCATCATTGCAATAAATACATGGGTGGTGTTGATATGGCAAATTCCTTTTTATGACTCGACTGTTAAATCCAGGGAGAGCTCGTAGGTGGTACATCCATTTTCTTACGTATCCTTTGAACATGTGTGTTGTAAAGGCTTGGATTGTATACAGAACTCAATTTTAGCACCAAATAAAAACCACTCAATTTTTAAAAAAATGAAAATGAGAGTCGCAAAGTCCCTTAAATATACCAGCATGCCTTAGGAAAAAAGGGAAGCCTTATTCAAAAAACCCAATCTTAAATTTTATAATGGGGCTAGTAACAGCAAGGTCAGCTGATACTTCAAGGTTGGACGCTATAGCTCATTGGCCTATTCAATTTTCCAATGGACAATATAAGATTTGCACAAATGGGTGGTCCAGAATGCCGTGTCTGAAATCCGACATGCGGTTATATCTCACAGAAAATAAAAATTGTTTCCAATTTTCATACATAAAGGTATTATAATGAAACTGAAGTTTATTCGAAAAAAGTTTTATTTTGTATAATAGCCGGTTAATAAATAAATTATAATTTAATTTGTGTTTTTCTTTCTTTTAAACATAAAGGGAAAATATATTTTCTTTTCATAAGTTTATATCCATAATTCTCTGTATCAAATATTTTACTGCTGATGTTAAGTGTAGTGTATATGGCTACTTTTTATTTAATTCCAGAGATCATTGCAGCCATATGTCTACATTTTTAAACCTCGCTTATAAGGAAAAGTAAAGAAAAATAATAATAAATAATTTCCATATTTTATGGATGTGTACTGTAACACCACAAAAATGTCAACTTTTTCTGAACAAGTTTTATTATCACCTTGCAGGGTTAAAATGAGAAAGTATTGTGGGATTTTCAATAGTACTAACTGTGATTATGCAGATAATACTTATCCCAATCAATATCACTCCTTGTATTAATACATTTGTATTCTTTGTTTGTTTCTGTCCTTTCTAGAAGCAAACTTTTATTTAAATTTTATTATGGACAAGAATTTGTTATCTTTTTAAAATCTGAAATATGGCCAGTGTCAATTATATGCTGCGATAACGTTCAAATTATACTATTAAGTCATATTAGTTTTATGGCCTTACATTATTTTCTTTTAAAGATTTGACCAATATATTTTACAGCAAGAGATACTTGAAACTAACCCAAACTAAAATCTTTTATTTTTTTGCTTGGTCTTTTAATTTGTTACCAAACCATAAAATGTTCGATTCGAGTTTGCATTTAATTTTGAATTCCTCTATTACTTCGGTTATCTATTCCGTTAGTTTTAAAAAGTAATTTGCTAGTTAGTTTTAATTGAAAATTATTATCTTAGCAAAATGTTTTGATTAAAATTTGGATATACCAATTATTATATTCTGTCTTTTAACGCTAGAATTAAATTTATTTGCATTTTGAATGAGTGGCATGAATGGAATTGAATACACCTTGTTGGTTTTAGGCAATAATTCGTAATTAAGATAATATTTTTATACATCAATTCTATCTGAAAATGACATTTTATTATCAGGTACTAGTTCTAATGTAAATTGTAAATGAAGATAATAACGTTAAACATTTCAAGAATTTCATTAGTTATATTAGAAGGCATTGATCAAACTAAATCGTCTACGTTTATATAAAAATAGGTATTTCGAAAGATATTTTAAATATACAAGTATCAATCAAATCAACCATTACCATAATGAAGAACCCAATGGGTAGTGGGGATTTGTATATAAACATTCTTAAAAAATAATCTAGTGTTAATATAAAATCTATAATTTCTAAACATTTTCGTTGACATAATTTATATTTTGAACTAGCTGAATTTCACCTTTTAGATATACATACTATTTTTAATTAACTTTAATCGAATTTTGCTAAATGGTGATATGTAGCCGCTATATCTAAACTGATAAATGTTATCTGGAACGATTTAATTGTTAATAAAATTTTAAAATTGATAGGATTCTTTAGTAAACTACTCCTTATTATTATGAGATCTAGTAATTAAAAAATTGATAATAGTATATTATGATATAAGTGTATAAGAGGGCCTTTAAAGCACGCGCGACATATTTCAAAACACGACGCGCAGCGGAGTGTTTTGTAAGTCGCAAGGGCTTTAAAGGCCTCATTTACACATATATCACGCTATTTTTTATTACGAATACATCATAATCTCAAAAATGTTTTAAATATTAAACTTAAGGGATATATTGACGAATATATTAATCTGTCACATTTGACATGATCAAATATTTCTATAGCAACCTTTAAAAAAGTAGGCGCATCATAAACATCATTTTAAGCACGCTGCAGCGTGCGATAATCGTTGATTATGATGCATGCGTATTAAAAAAGTTTGTATTGTACTATTTAGGGTATCAATCATCAAAACTGTTTGCTTAAGCTTAGAGTTGGTTTAGGTATTTTAGGTAAACTATAAAACTTTGCCCATATTTAATTATTTAGTCTCAGTTATAACATTGAGATTCATCAATTATATGGAGCCCTTTTAAATTTTTAGCCAATATGTTTGCATTGGTTACAATGATTAAAGATGGATCTCTATTTTAACTACTATATGATTGGTGGTCATAGAATATCATTTGAAAACTCAATATAATTATTTAATCCTAATAAAACTGTAACATTGCCTTTATCAGCTCTTCTAGCTATTTGTCAGGTTTAAAAAAAATTTTAATATAGGTATATTTTCCTTAGAAATGTTTGATTATAATTAGGATTAATTATGTGATTTGTAATTATATTGCTCAGCTTTACTTTTTTATAATTATCTAAACTTGGAAGCAGATTTTTAGTTTCAGCTTAGAGATTAATTTTATTATACCTACCAATTTGTCTAGTATCAGTTGGAGCACAAAATTTAAATCCTAGAGAAAAAAATAGTTGTATATCTGATAAATATTTTAAAAATATATATATTTAAGTTTTATTGAATCTTGAATATCATTTTTTAGTTTAATTATGTTATTAATATTAGTATTTTTAATTTCATAAAATAACATCTTATATTTACAATTTTGTCTTTTATTGTTTTCGTTTCAAATATAACTTACGAACCATTAACAAACTGATTGTAATACAATATTCTATAAAATACGTTTACAGTAAAAATTCGACAATTTTAAATATTTATTTTAGTAGTGAATTTTAAGCTTGAGTCGAAAACTGATCTAATATCAAATTCGACTTAAAGATGAAAAACGCTCAACTCCATTTACTGTATTAAGAAATTAAATAGCCTCCATAATCCGATACAAATCCGATCTATATTTTAGCCGTTTTTATGTAAACCATGTCGGTGACAGTTATGTTGCACGCGGGGTTTGCAAAAGGGTAACCGCTCTGTTTGGGGGAATGCGAATTGTCGCTAACTATACCGTTTTCACACACCCCTTGTCCTCACACATAATCCTTGAATTACCGACCGACAGGGCTCAGTCAGCCACAGCATACTGCCAATATTCCTGCTGTACGTTACTATAAAATCATATTACTATAGAGCACTGCATGCAATTTAAAATGATTACGCTTTCTGGGAATGGGCAAAAGGGTAATAACGCTGCCACACATGAAAATTTCCATCCGAATTTAAGACTTTGACGCTTTTTATTTTAAGCTGAATTGATTTTTCGTTGATTAAATTGAATTTATAGCAGATAGGATATTCGCTGGTAATACAGGTTTTAACTTTTTGCCAGCTAGAGAGGTGCAAACTAAACAAAGCGGCAATTTATTACATAAAAGGTACAGAAAATGTCAGAAGAGAAAATAAAATTATTTAAACGTTAAATTAATCATCTCCTGATGAAGCTAACATGGTTAACGAAACGCGCGTCGAGTGCAAAAATTCTGTTTCGGTATTGTGGATTAAACTCTGTTTTAGTGCATGTTGCCGCAGGTTCCAAACCCCAACGTAGTTAAATTATCAACATTAAGTTCAAATGGAGTTGCATATACTTTCTGGCTAAGATAACCCATAAGCAATAGTTCATTATTTTAAGGTCGGGGCTTCTTGGTAGCTTAAGAATTGAGTCATATCGTTCAATGCAGCACACGAGAAGCTGCCGATCGAGCCATTGACGGACAATTGTAGTGGAATGCACATACAGGATGGCCATCTTCTGAGATATATGCAGTTTGCCTAGCAAGCGGTGGGATATTATTTAAATAATCCAAAAACGTATGAATTATACGCAGGTTTTATTTTTTGATGTAGGAATATCTCTCACCGACTTAAAGCAAAATATCGTGAGCAAAACCCAATCAGAATGATTTTATACAAATGAGATATCTTATACCATTTATGACTTTTTGATGCCGGGCCAAAATATTTAGGTAATAAGTTAAAATTTGATATTAAGGCGTAACTTCTAAACCCTATCAACAATTATTAATAACTTTCATTGAATATATACCCTGTATATATACATTTAATATGATAATATGCTTTTTGGTCATTAGTATATAAGCAGGAATTTTTATAAGGAATCACTTTTTTTCGTAAACCCACAAATAAAAAAGTTTTCCTCATCGAGACTTAATCCGTAGGCACACTGCTACCTATATGTGTGTAGTTATGTACATCTCTCATTGCTTCCAGTGTGAACCGAGCTATCTCAACATCCGAAACCTAAGCAGTTTACCAAGAATTGCTAATGATTGATGGAAGAACGCTGTGAAAGCTTGAATTTAGAATCGGCATAGACTCTAACTGATAAACACGTATTTAATGTTGTGATAGTATTGTACCATTTTTAAATAAAGGTTATAATTTTAATAATTGATTCTTTATAACCAAGAACATAAAGTGGCGTATTCTTGGTGGATTTTTGAAAGGGATTTCACTATGAAAACCCCAGTGCTTTCAATCGTTTGTTCAAAAACGAACCGAAATTTGTAAAATCGAACCAGTTGTTAATCGGGACGAGTAGTAGGTAGAAGCGAAAGGATACGAGCACTCGAAAATGATGTCTATGTCATTCTCTCCGAGTTTATCTGATTTAATTGCAGTAAAAAGCGAATACGAATTAGGTATAGGATTAACAGATTCTAATGCAGATAACGAATTAAATTTAGTTGTAAATAATTCTAACAATTTTGAATGTAATTTAAAAAAAGTTTTTTTCACACTTATGAGCAGCTGAACAAATTCCCATAATGGCTCCACCTGATTTTGACATAACACTTTTAGGTATAGTACCAAATTTCAATCCATTAGAATTATAATCGTACTAGAAACCAGTAACAAAATAATTATTATTCATTGGAACAGTGAAAACATTCATCTATAGCATTTATACTAAATTAATAGGTAAAGCTGGGAAAGTTTATAGCATATGTGTTTCCAAATATCTAAAGACAGTGAAATCGCCACTTATCGCCCATTGATCTCTAAATCAACGTGCTGAAAATGCTTTATTGTCTTACTCAATTAAGGCAGCATGATAATGAAGTCTGCTTGTAATTTCATATTCGAGTAATGTCTAATTTAATGGCATACCATTATTTTACCACCACAAGGGTCAAAAATGATTTTTACAATTTGCATGCTTTAAAAATATTAGCACAGTTTTATCTGAAGGGACACATTATATTATTTATTAAAGAAATATAAGACAAATTGACAATTTCAGTTGCAAGAAAAATACCGGTGAACCTCAGGCTGGAAGTAGTAATTCCCAAAATCATGTTTTACCAAATTTCCAATACCGGCCAAATATTAGTAATCCCCAACCAAACTACGTGCCGCAGGCACCCTTGCAATATCCACCTGACTCAATTAATGTACACACAAGGCCTATGCCCGCTCAAAAATTAGTTACTAATAGACAAGTATTTAGATCTTCTAGACCCCAAAATTCTATCCAATTACACAATGTGGAAGAACCTTATTTGTAATATCCTGATGCTCATGACCTTGTACTATCAACTGTGACTATCCTAGCCTCGACTATCTAAACTACATCTAACAAATAGAACCATACCAAGAACAAAATTATCGCGAGGAACAAACTGACTATTGAGGCTAATGATTCCCAAAACTTAGCCACAGGCAATCAAAATGTTCAAGAAGACGAGCCTTTAGACACGCCTATATAAAAAGGCATTTTATTTACGAAAGCAATCTTCAGTGCACTAAAATTTTTAGTCCACCAACGAGAGCTACGAAATTTTTCCTAAATCCAGAAATAGCAGAAAAATATTTGAAAATTTTACAAAAAAAAGGAAACATTCAATATATCATCAGTCTTCCAGGCAAAAACTAGAGACTTTTGTGCAGAAATACCTTCTTTTAATAAATTTAATTCCGAAAAACAAATTCGGTTCTGTTTAAATTTCACTATTCTTTCGATGGTACAAAAGGATTAAATTTCGATGGTACAAAAATCTAAATGTCAAACTAGATCTGCAAAACTCTATACTTAAAACAAAAAAAAACAGAACTACCATTAACTTATGACTCAAAATTATAATTTTTACTCATATTTATTCTCTTGCCATTGAAACTTTATGAGTCCCAGTAAAAGTTCAAAATAGTGACGTCACTATGAGGGAAACTGCAATGTTTAATTATTTAATTAACGCATGCTTCACAAATGCACAAATTTGCCATGCTCCTTAAGAAACCTAAAACAATACCAGTGACGTTCATGAAATATTTATATATTCCAAAACCTGTTCAATCATTCAATATATATATATTTTCCTCAGCAAAAATTCACAACCAACGAAATTCCTGTATACACTAAATCTAATCGGTTTCCATTTATACATAAGCCAGAGATTAAAAACAAATAAAACATTTTTTAAAAGATGGCATATCCGTATACTCGCCAATTTGGATAGTACCCAAAAAGGCAGAATCGTCACAGATTTCCGCAAATTTAGCCTACAAATTATCGACGATAGTTCCCTTCCCAATATAACAGAAATATTGGACAAGCTGGGAAAAATGACAATATTTTCAACCTTAGATTTGGCGAGCGGTTTTCATAAGATTGGGTGCAACCCGACGCGACGATATTAAAGAAACCGCGTTCAGCGTATAAACGATGCATGCATGGTTAGGGGTATTTATACAAAACTAAGAGCTTTATAGTACTAGCGGATCATGGTCCGCTAGTACTATAAGGCTCTTTCTGTATAGAACCCGTAAGAATTACAGAACCTTCGCCATTATGTTGGACGGATCCACTCCTATTTACCACAAATCCAACTAATTTCTCGACTCCGGCAAATATGTATTGGTACCAAAACCCTATTTCACTACAAGGAAATTAACTTCCTGTTAGCTCTTCTCACCTTCTAGGCGACCTTGCGGTCACAAAAAAAAAACGAATCACAATCAACAACAACAAATTCAATTATTTTTTTTCGCCATTCCTTCTTGATTGTAAGCAGAAAATTAGTAAACACTTCAAAAGTGTCTGGCTGACATTGACCTAAATACCTGTAATGACCGATTGTCTGTTGCTGTCATTCAACTAGCCAGGTTAAACCTTTTAGAGAAAAAATGGAGATGAAAATCTGATCGATATACCTATCTATAATGACTTGTTTTTATTATTACCAAAAATAAATATATGACGTATGAAAAAAAGAATTTTCACTCGTCACCTGTTTTCCAAAAAAAAATAAAAATTTCAAAATAATTTTTTATAATGTTTATGTCATCTGGATCATAATATGGCTTAAGTCTTGAAAGTGCCAATTTCCCTTCGATTTTACATCCATATCCTTCAACTGATAAACGCAATAACCAACATATCTAATTATTCTAAATGGGCCTTCGAAACAAAGCAAGGTTTATTTTCCAAACCAAATTGCCTACCTGAAAATTAACATCTCTGCTTCTAAGTTTATTTTGGCTTCTTGACTTTTGATTAGCCTTTTATAACCGATTATTCACAAATTCTCTTAATTTAGCTGAAGATTCCACTTTTCTAATTAAATTATCAGTTTTCCCTAAATCTGATGAGTTATTTAAATCTTCTATACGAATACTCACTAGCATGAAGTGCAAATTCCCTACCAAAATTAATAAAATATGGAGTTCGTCCAGTTATTTCATTAACTGCTGTGATAACTGCACAAGCTAACGCGGACAAATTCTCAGCCCAAACTCTCTGATTCTCATAAACAAAATACGAAAGCATAGTTTTATACGATTAATACTTTGAACATTATTATTTGGTGGTGGATGATAATCTGGAATATATAAATTTCTTATACCATATTTTTTTTGTTAATACCTGAAATTCGCGACTTTTAAACTGCACACCATTATCACAACGCAACCTCTGGAACTCCATTTACTAAAAATATTCGTTCTTCTAATAGACTCACTATTTTCTTTGCATTTGCATTTCCTATTGGAAAAAGTAATTAAATTTGCTAAAATTATCAGTTATAACAAATATATTCGTATATCCTTTTTTACTTTTCGGCAGGGACCGAAATAAATCCATACTAATAACGTGCCAACAAAAAGTCGGTATCAAATTATCCTGCATCAAATCTCGATTGAGTTTCTGTTCTGGTTTAATCCTCTGACAAACAACACAGTGTTTTACGAATTTTGTGACGTTAGATCTCATACAAGGCCAATAGTACGACAAATCATTAAATAGATTTTATGAACTCCTAAATATCCACCAGGTGTTGAATTATGACAAGATTCGATTACCTCACGCCCCTGTTCTTTTGGAATGACTAATTTTAATAATCCATATGGTCACGCAAATTCTAAAATCTAGCTGAATATACTTATACATACATACATATATATTTATTTTCAAAATTATGGCACATTTATAACACATTCTTTATAATAATAATGACATGCTTTGGTATTCTCCTCGTTTTGCCACATGTCAAACAACGTGTTTTTGACGTGTGTTATGTAAGGTTCGTGATGCTGCAATATTAATTGGCTTTCCTTAGAGCTCTGCCCCTCCAAAACAGCTACCAATATGGGTCAGCATTTAGCTGTGGTATGTGGTTTCAAAGAATTGCTTTGGTATAATAATATATTTCTCTAGTATGTAATGCAGGAAAAATTTTACAAAAACCTGCTTAAAAATTGCTCGTAAATGAGCTGACAATACGGAAACGAATCAACATTTATATATACAACATGTACTGTTCTTAAAAAGGGGGGTCATAGAATTGACGACCTGTATACTGTATACCTGTGTATATAGGTATACAGTATATACATAAAACATATGTACATATTATGCATCTATATAGTCAGTATCTAAGTCTAGTTCCGGCAGCCAGGAATTATAACATACCAGGAGCAGTGAGCGAGTTTTATTCAGCTGCGGTAATAAGGACCCATCCGTGGCGGTGTAATGTATGATGTGTACCTGTGTTAGTGTTTTAGTGAGCTATTTTACAGTGTCCTGTTGCACGAATCTCCCCCATGCCCAAGCCTCGTAGGCGAAAACGTGCCAGGTTGAGTTTGTGCCGTTATTTTAACAGCCCCCGGTATAGCAGGTGCTTTCCTTACATTCATGTATAGGTATTACTTGTTACCTTTATTTTGCTATGCCAAGGTCTTTTTACATTGCACCCAGGGTCAGCGTTTAGGCTGCCGCATAATAATAACGTCGCTCGCCGTCCGTAATGTCAAAATATACTTATAAATCTTATCATTAGTTACTCTGCAACGGAGATAATTTAATGGATTTCTTAAAATACTTTGTTAAAGATTAATATACCATTTATCATGAATTTGCTGTAAGCCTATATTAGATACCAATAGAGAATCACATGAAACAGGAACCCTGCGACTTAAAGTATTAGCTACCACATTATATTTTCATAATACCTCTCTAAAAACTATCATTTGCGACGTCTCTGTAGAGCAAAGAAAGTAAGTCTATCCGGTGCGCCCGCACGGGAAAAGTTTTCCGGTACGGGTGCACGGAAAAAGTTCTCCCGTTCCCTAATTTTAAGTGCTTAATTTGCAGTTGTTTAGTCCCAAAATAAGCATAAATTATTATAAATTGGATTAAATTTATACAGCGATGCAGTTTACAAAATTAATCTAGTACATTTTAGCGTTAATAGTGTAATTTTAAGTAAAATTATTTAATTTGTTCTAACCTTACTTGTCACAAATACATCAAAATTAGCTGCCTATTCAATTACAACAAAGCATACAAACACATTTCCATAGCAACGCTTGATAAATATTAGATACCTGTGTCTTGCTTGTCTTGCAAGTTTGACGTTTGCTTATATTTTAATACAAAATGTATTATGACATGATTTTGGAAACAAAAAATTATAATCATTTTATGTCTATGTTTTGATTTCAGAGAGGTATTATGAAAAATATCGTTATCAGCTTTTCCTGTGCTTTGCACGACTTCCGAAACTGTCGTGCGCGCACCGGAAAAGCTTAGTTTCCGGACTGGTAATAAAATATACTATTCCTTTGCGCTGAATAACCTTCTAATCAAATTGCTGCAGGCGCAATGCTCAACGACCAAGTCTACCCTGAGGATTTTTCGAATTATCTAACCACTGAAGACTATATAATGATCAAAAATAACAGAAAATTTTGCTCCTTCCAAATAACGTCTTAGCTTTTTAATTGAAAAAATTACAGCTAATAATTCCCTTTCTGTAGCCGAATAAACTCTTTCCTGATGAGTTAACCTCGCGACATGTTAAAATTGGTGCCGAAACTAAAAAATCTTTAATCTTATGAAAATACTCATTGCATTTTTCATCCCAATTTAACTTAGCTTCGTCACGTAGCGATTTAGTAAAAGGTGATATTAACTCAGAACAAGTGGGTACAAAACGTCGCTACCAAGATAACATCCCCATAATTCTACGAATACCTGCTACCATGACGATTTTCTACATAACCTAAATATTTTAACTCTGCACGGCAAAATTTACCTTGATCTTTATTTACTTTTTTATAAATATTCAAACTAACCAAAACTAACCAAACCTTTTCTAAACGTTCGAAAACCACTTTTAAAATATCTATATGTTTGTCAAAAATCAGGTATAACTAGAATAGTGTCGTTCAAATAACAAAAATCATATGGTTGCACCAGAAACGGTATCTATCAATCATTAAAAAGTCGCTGTTGCATTATGAACTCCAAACGGTAGCCTACGAAATTGAAATAAACCAAGCCCAGGCACTGTAATCGCTGCATATTGTTTACTTTCATCTTCTAATTCAACCTGCCAATATGCACTGTAAATCTAAAGACATTAAATTACGAACACCTCCTAGTTTATCAAGAATAGCCGAGATGTAAGGTGATGAGTATCTCTACGCGATGCCTGACTTAAACGCCTAAAATCCACTACAAATCTGTTTCCACCATTCCCGTTTGGCACAAGCAAAACTGGAGATGACCAGGTAGAATTTGATGGTTCAATTATACCAGCAGCTAACATTTTATCCACTTCCTCATCTATAATTTCTCGTTTAAATGGTGAAACCAGATAATATATTTGCTGAAATGGCTCACTATTTATTACAACTGCTCTATATTTCACCATAGACGGGCATCCTAACTTATCACAAATTTTATTAAAATAATAATTTGTAACTGCATCATTAAAAATTCCTTTCTGTTCTTCCGTTAAATCCGCTTCACACTTAATAAATGAAATTTCTTGATTACTTAAAAATGCTGATGAAAAAAACCATTCACCATGCACGACGCATGTCTTGCACAATATCTAATTTTGTCCAAAAATAAATGCCCAGAATAAGTTCATGTCGCAATTCAGGCACTACATAGATATCAATTAACCTCACAACATCTCTAACCTTCAATGGCACACTCGCAATACCTATACTATCTTTCACAATAGTATATATAGCTTTTGTATTTATTCTTATTTAACACCTAATTTTTTAATCTATCCCATCCATTTCCACCTACAAAAATCTAATACATATTCCAAAATTATTTTATCTTTAAATTCGGAAATACTACTGGTCGAATCCAAATCAGTAGCAAACCCTCGACCAAAGATTAGCTTCTCGTTTCCCAACCTATTATTATCATTAATTTTATTATAATCATAACATGTTCTTTTAGTACATATTTTTTTCACAACCAAAACATCTGTTATCCCCAGAATTACAATCTTTAGGAAAATGATTAAGCTGATTACATTTAAAAAATAATTTTACTCTTAAAGTTGTATTTTCATTTAGAGGAGAATTTCTAAAATGATTTCCAACCTTTCTATGATTATCATCATCGGAATAGTCACTATTTTTAAAATTCTCCGAAATATTATTCCCATTGTTATTTCCTCTAAATTTAATTTGAGAATTATTTTGATTACTATAGTCCCTTCCATAACAATTTCTATAATTGCTGTCTTTGAAATTTCGAACTTTTCTATTGTTCAGTTTTGATTATTAATTAAGATGGTTGGCGATAGTGATTATAAGGATGTAATATCCATTAGCTTGGCGACAGTCAACATAATTGTTGTTGGTTGTTGTAGTAACACGAAATTTTGACAGTAGTTTTTTAATTCCTCTCGTTTTTTGAGCGAATTGTTACTATTACTCTGAATACATGGATAAGTTCCCTACCCAGACTTTTATTTCCTAACAAGAAGTTAGGTGGTTCTTCGACAAATCAAGAGGTTGGTCCTGGAAATAGAAAAGAATCCAGTGGCTCCCAAATATTGGTACCTTTCGAACCGGATTGAAGTAGCGGAGAGTAGTAGTAATATGATTTATGAAGTGTCACTGTCAAAGTCACGATAACAGCCACGAAAATATCACGAAGCTTTTCACGAAAGTTTCCACGCATATAAGAGTTAAGCCACGAGAAGTTTCTACGACAGTTAAATCACAAGTAGTTTCCACGAAAATTAAGTTACGAAAGTTGAGCCACAAGTTTCCAGAAGTAGTTTCCACGAGTATAGTTCACGACAGTTAATCCACGAGCAGTTCTTCGAAAGTTGTCACGAAATTTCTTCACAAGTAAAAAGTCCCAAGGAAGTTAGTTCACCAAGATCGATACAAGACAATTTTGTGTTCAAGGAAATCCAGTTTGCATTGCAGTAGCCAGAGTGAGTCTGTTCCAAAATATTCTTTGCTTGTAATTGAGATATTTTTTTTTGTAGTAAGCGTAGTGGCGTCAAGGGATTTAACTACCCATGGTAGTTTGAATTTTGCGCAAATATCTGCTTTCTTATCATTTACTTACCGTATAACGCTCATATGTGCTTGAATTTAATATTGTAAAAAAACTCTCGATAAAAGTAATAGTAAAGATGACCGATGAAGAAATTAAAAACGAAATAACTCAGTTAAGGGCTGCACGAGGGATTTTAAAAGGTAAATTGACTAGATTTGAAAATTATTTACAAGATCCTGCAAATCAAAATAAATTTTCTCAGCTTGATGTTCGTTTGAATAGCATTGAAGAAGATAGACGTAATTTTGAGCAATATCAGTCACGTTTAGAAATGTTAGATAAAAATGCGGAAAAAGAACGCGAAAAAACAGAAACGTCATATTTTGAAGTCATAGGAGTAGCTTATGATATTTTGAAAAATCAAACGAAGGTTCAGCAGTTAAACATACAGACACAGGGTCAGGTTCAATCTCAAGCTAATGCTAGTATTTCTAACGCTCTAGGAAAATTACTCGATATAGGTTTACCTGAATTTCAGGGGAAGTACGAAACATGGTTAAGTTTTTGGGATATTTACAATTCTATCGTTCATAGTCGAACAGAGTTGTCTGAAACACAAAAATTTCTTTACTTAAAAATTTGTTGTAAAGGGGATGCTCTAAAAACCATTGACAACTTAGAAATAACTGACAATAATTACAGTATTGCAATTGATACTCTAAAGATGCGTTACGAAAATAAACGTGCAATTATAAATCAGCATATAAATACAATATTATTTAAATTACCCGATATAACACGGGAATCAGCTCAAGGTCTAAGAAGTTTCTTAGATATTATAACACAAAATTTAAGCTTAAGTTACCGGTTACATATTGGGATGCTTTGCTAATTCCAATCATTTTGCAAAAACTAGATGATAGAACGAAGCGCGAATGGGAAGGTAAATTAGATAACAATAGAATGCCTACATTAAATGAACTAACACAGTTTCTAACAAAAAAGTGTTGTACACTTGAAGCATTATACAGCGAATCACAAAGTCAAAATAAGGAGCCTCGTAATCCGCATGGGTTTCCGAAAAATCCAAATTACAATAAATTTTCAAAAGGTTTTCCCAATTCTGGGAAATCAAATGTGCCTTTGACTTAACAGTGTTATGCAGGTTTTAAAAGAATTTCATGTGCCATGTACCAAGGTACACATTTTATCTATCAGTGTTCTAAATTTTTTAATTTATCGCTAAAATATAACCATGTTATAAAACATAAATTGTGTACAAATTGTTTACGATCTGGGCATTTTAAATATCAGTGTCTCTCACAAAATTATCGAAAATGTAACTTAAAACATAATACAATTTTACATGATGATAATACTAACAGAGGTTTAAAGGATCACGATTCTAGTGGTTACAACATCGCAACAAAAAATTTGCGTACGCCGCAGTCTCCTCCCAAAACAGGTATCACACACGTGGTAAGAGAATTTAGCTCGGAAAACGGGTTGGGCGAGGGTCCTATGACGACACCGGAAGGACGAAATTTAGCGGAAAACCTAGACCAAAATGGAACGCCTGAATATAATAGTTTAGGTTCCATTAAGAGAAATATTGTTGGCAATATCTATGAAGTTTCACATGCTCAAGTTCTCCTGTCAACAGCAACCATATTGATAAGGGATTCTTCGGGAAAATATCATACATGCACAGCTCTTCTAGATTCGGGAAGTCAGTCGAATCTGATTAGTCAATCTCTGTGTGAGAAATTAAAGCTAAGGTGTGAAGATTTTTATATGCCTGTCGCAGGGATAAATCAAATAACCACGAATATTAAATTTAAAACTAAGACAAACATCAGATCTCGAATAAACGCGTTTGAAGGAACTTAATATTTTTGGTTGTACCAGTTATCACAGAAAAGTTGCCTTTAGTTGGATTTTCAACGGAATTGGTTAAAATTCCGCCGAATATACAATTAGCCGATGAACATTATAACGAACCGAAAGAAAT
Source organism: Pissodes strobi (assembly GCA_016904865.1). Classification (NCBI taxonomy): domain Eukaryota; kingdom Metazoa; phylum Arthropoda; class Insecta; order Coleoptera; family Curculionidae; genus Pissodes; species Pissodes strobi. The sequence goes on along the minus strand of MU189117.1, from coordinate 20,404 downwards.
TGATATTCTCATAGGCGCGAATCTTTTTTATGAATTGTTGGGATTGGGTAAAATTAGATTAGGAAAAAGGTTTCCAGTACTACAGGAGACACAATAAGGATGGATTTTAACAGGATCAATATATTTAGGTTCAAGCGTGAAACAGATTTCGCCAAAATCAATTTGTAATTTTATTCAACAAAATGAAACCGATACCTTAAATGAAACATTAGTTATATTTTGGAAAATCGAGGAACTACCGCAAAAACAACTTTTATCAAAAGAAGCTCAATATTGTGAAGATCATTTTAAAAAGCATACAGTAAGAAATTCGGATGGTAAATTTATCGTAAAATTACCATTTATTCAGACGTCCGAACAAAAGTTAGGAATGTCCAAGCAATTGTGTCTAAAACGGTTTTTAGGTATGGAAGCGCGGCTTAAACGCGATAAAAACTTAAGTATTCAATACAAAGAATTTATGACAGATTATGAACAGCTCGGTCATATGACATTTAAGTGCACTCTGTCTGAAGACAGCTCAGCTGAAAGTCATTCATACTTTATTCCGCATCACCCAGTGGTTAGAGAATCCAGTTTAACCACTAAGCATAGCCTAAAGAAAACTATAGCTGCGACACTTAAGCGCGGCATCTTTGAGAAGCGAGGACCAACTTTATCACTATGTAGTGGGGAGGAAATAAATAAATCTAACTTGACGTCAACCCCCCGGCAATCATTAGTGAAGTGAGCCGTACTAGAATTTTTTGGGACGTTATATACTAAAATTGTTACTCTCCCCTATTATTTTATTTAAACTTTCATCACAAAATATATGATTTATAAAATACTGTTTATTTCGAGTAGAGAATAACCATTTTTTGATCCAAAAAGCTGCATAAAGAGAGCCGGATATTTATTTAAACATTACACCTGAAAGAAATAGTTAGAAATGTTTTTTGAAGTGAAATTAAGAATGGCGAATGTAGATTACTTGTAGTAAGTACAGCATTCTTGAATACTGAATATAAATATAATAGAATATAAGCTCCAAGTTAATCTTTAAATATCAACAAGATCTATACACAACAAAAGTTTTTTATATGAGATTTTATTATGCACAAGTAGTTACGGTTTTAGACAGACTTGTGAAGATCTGCAATAATAATTTTGAAAATTTAATTTATCTAGTTGTTCTCTTCTAAGCTAAAAAAAGATCTTATATAAGTACATAATTTTGTTTTATATAGATTCTTAGCAACCTGCACAATTTTATAAGCGTATTATGTACGATTTTGCATATTTTTTCGGTAGAGGTTTTTCATTTTATTCACTAGATAAAAATATTGTCAAGATGGTGAAATGAAAGTAAATTTTTGATCTGGCTATAGTTCACGAACTAGTTTATGCATGAAGTGCACAATTACGCTAAATCGGAGCAACCTGTACCGTGCGTTCAATTTATTTTGATAACATTTTGATTCGCTGTAACTTTTTTGTTTTTAAAGATATCAAGTTAAACAAAAAAGCAAAATGTAGTGTTGGTAGCCAAATTTTTTTCTACGTTACATATAAAATAAAACACCATCGATTTTCTGACATATCAGCCTACTCTATATTCTTTAAATGGAACACCCTGTATATTACTACATTTTTGGAATCTCTAGAGAAGTCTAAGCACATTTCGTGTATAATATCTTATACCTATCTTTCTTTAGGTGTTTACGAAATATTGACAGTTGAAAGTCGTGCATTTTGACATTTTGATAGGCTTTAAAATCTAAACCGCATGAGAGCAAAGAAAACGGTTTGCATATTCCTGTCTTAGGTTTTCATGAGCTATCAAATGACAGTAACTTTGAATTTAACCCGCGAATAAAATTGACCGGAACTTTTAAACCTCCAGTTAAATTGAATGACAGTGGCTCATTCGATAGCTTATGAAAATCTAAGATGGAGATGTGCAAACCGTTTTCTTTGATCTCGTGCGGTTTAGAGCCTGTCAAAATGCCCGACTTTCAACTGTCAATATTTCGTAAACAGCTAAAGATAGGTAAAGGATATTATACACGACATGTGTTTTGATTTCACTAGAGAGTCCAAAAATGTAGTAATATACAGGGTGTTCTATTTACAAAATATATAAAGTAGGCTTTTATGTCAGAAAATTATTGGTGTTTGTTTTATATGTAATCTAGAAAAAACTTGGCTACCAACATTTTGCTTTTTTTTTTACCTTGGTATCTTTAAAACCAAAAAAGGTATAGCGAATCAAAATGATATCAAGGTGCTGATCAAATCTGAAATAATGGATATATGTGGATAACGATCGACTTTTACGAAAAACAACCAGCAAAAACAATGTTTTTGAGACTTACACCTTTATGGTAGAATACGAACTGTTTATTGTCAAACAAAATGTTTTGCACTTTCTTATCTTCCACATAACCACAACCTGGAAAATACTCCCCACCAAACCGAAAATTTCGTATATCTAGATAATTACTAAATAACTAAGATAAGAAGATGCAAATCGTTTCGCGCTAAGTTAAACAGATCAAATTCCTTAAATGGAAAGGAGGCTATTCGACATGCTACATGAAATTTATCTAGAATTTTTAGAAGAATTCGAAAATCGGAAAATATGTCCCGCTCTTTTGAGACCTTTTATATTGAAATATAATTCAATTATATTGTCAAACTGAAATCAACATGGCTAAATGATGAAATGGTTGTAAGACTAATAAAAAAAATAAAAACATGTTATTTCTATGAAATGTGTATACATATGAAGGGTACAGGGGAAAAATGATCTAAGCGCCATTTCCATAGGAAACTTTTTTCAATAATAAAAAAGTTCACAGAAAATTTAATTCTTGATAAAAGTTGGTGTTTGAAAAAAAACTAATTTTGACAATGCTAAATTAAAGATAAGTTATACAGGGTACTCAATAAATACAAAAATGATGGTTAAAAAATCAAAAACTTTGGAATATCGGAAAACCTTCTACAGAAAAAAATAAAGCTCGTATTAAGATAAAAATAAAAGTCAAATACCATTTTTTCCAAAAGTGCACCGCACCGTTGCGGAGAAAATCCATTTCAATTACTGAAAAAACCCGCTTTTTCTTAATTTTGTCCTTATTTTTTTCAGCAACAATGCACTTTTGGAAAAAATGGTATTTGACTTTTATTTTTACCTTAATAGGAGCTTTATTTTTCCTGTAGAAGCTTTTCCGATATTCCTAAGTTTTTGTTTTTTAACCACCATTTTTGTATTTTTTAAGCACCCTGTAATACTTAGTCTTAATTTAACATTGTCAAAATTTGTTTTTTTTCCAAGCACCAAATTTTATCAAGAATAAAATTTTCTGTGAAATTAATAATAACAGTTTCCTATGGAAATGGCGCTTAGATCGTTTTTCCCCTGTACCCTTCGTATATATTGCTATTTTCTGTGTATACATCTGACTTTGCTAATTTTATGAAGATTTGTAAATCTCATCAGTACGCCGATGACATGCAAATATATCACTCCTTTTTGTTTCTGAATTTAAAAATGCTGAGGAACAGATAAACTGTGATTTGAAAACAATTTATGAAATTTCACAATCTCATGGCTTGATTCTGAATGGCGCCAAATCGCAAATCATGTAATTTGGCAAACACCGTGAATTTCTGTCAGTAAACGATAATTTTGTTATTGAAATCCATGATCAACGCTTAATTCCTTCAAACACTTGTAAAAATCTGGGTCTCTCATTGGACTTTCAATTGCGTTTTGGTTCGCATGTTGCGAGCATTTTGCGAGCGGGATTTACTAAACTGCGTACTCTCTATATGCATCGCGATTTTCTTTCAACCGACATAAAACTAAGATTATGTGATTTCCTGATCTTGTCAAATTTGGGTTATTGTGATGTGGTATATTGGCCAGCTTTAACAAGTAAAAATAAAAATAGCTTACAGAAATTACAGAATTCGTGTTTAAAGTTTTCATACGGTCATAGGAAATTTGATCATGTATCTCCTCTTTTTGATAAATCTAAATGGCTCAACCTACAAAAAAGATTTTCTGTGCATTTGGCTACGTTGACTTTTAAAATTGTCACAACGAAACAACCTGAATATCTTTTTGAGAAACTTAGTCGTAGGTCTGATACTCATGGAAGGTCAACTAGACACTGTAATCAGTTTAGTATCCCAAAGCACAGCTCCGCTTTGTATCAGCGTTCCTTTACTTACAATGCCGTGAAACTTTACAATTCCCTGCCTCCCGGAATAACATCTTGCTCCACCGTGGCGGGTTTCAAGAAGCGTATAAAAGTATTTGCTGGTGAATCTTGATAGGTGTATGTGAACGGTATAGACATTTAAGTATGGGTAGTAAGTAATTTTATTATTATTTTTTTATTTGGTTCATTTAGTACTTAGTAATTATAGTATTGTGTTCGAAATGTTATTACAATTTATTTATTTTTGCGGTTAGATATGAGTAGCTCTAAGCTAGATCTCGCCGCTATTGAATTCAATTTTTGTATTTGTTCTTAAACGTAATAAAGACATTATTTATTTATTTATTTATTTATTTATTTATTTATTTATATGTTATGAATGTTTCCATATTATTAATTTTCGATTATTTTTGGGCACTTTAAATTTTGTAACCTATTATGATACGTTTTAGTCCGTTTTGGTGCTTTTAGTTAGTTTGGGTTAGTTCAATCAGCTTTCGTTTAGTTTTAATTTATTTTAGTCATTTGAACCCGGTTCCGATACATTATAACCAATTTTAATATTTTCGGTTAGTTTTGGTTAGCCGCCAAAACTGGGTCGTTCAATCAACTATCGATTACTTTCGGTTCCGATATGTTATTACCAATTTTAGTGTTTAGGATAGTCGCCAAAATTGAATTGATCTGGGTCAGTTTTAACTTACTTAAGATTATTTTTAAGCTATTCCGATACGTTTTAGCCCGTTTTGGTACTTTTAGTTACTTTTGGTTTGTTTTGGTTAGTCTTTCAATCAAATTTTGGTTACTTTCAATTTATTTTAGTTATTGAATTAATCCAAGGTAGTCGTCAAAATTCGCTTAATTTTGGTTAGTTTTAACTTATTTTAATATTTTTAATCTGTTGCTATTGGTTAGTTTTGGTTTGTCGTTCAATCGACTTTCGGTTAATTTCAGTTAGTTTTAATTTAGTTTAGTAATTTGAATCGGTTAGGATACGTTATAACCAATTTAAATGTTTTTAATTAATTTGGGTTAGTCGCCAAAATTCGGTTAATTTGGCTTAGTTTCAACTTACTTTAACAATTTTAATCTGTTACGATATGTTTTAGCCCTTTTGGTGCTTTTGGTTATTTTTGGTTAGTCGTTCAATCGACTTTCGGTTAATTTCAGTTAGTTTCAATTTATTTAAATCATATGAACCGGTTCCGATACGTTTTAACCAATTTTAAAGTTTTTGATTACTTTCGGTTAGTCGCAGAAAATTCGGCTAATTTCAATAGACTTTCGGTTAATTTCAGTTAGTTTTAATTTAGTTTAGTAATTTGAATCGGTTAGGATACGTTATAACCAATTTAAATGTTTTTAATTAATTTAGGTTAGTCGCCAAAATTCGGTTAATTTGGGTTAGTTTCAACTTACTGTAATAATTTTAATCTGTTACGATATGTTTTAGCCCTCTTGGTGCTTTTGGTTATTTTTGGTTAGTCGTTCAATCGACTTTCGGTTAATTTCAGTTAGTTTCAATTTATTTAAATCATATGAACCGGTTCCGATACGTTATAACCAATTTTAAAGTTTTTGATTACTTTCGGTTAGTCGCAAAAATTCGGCTAATTTGGGTTAGTTTTAACTTACTTTCGTTCAATCAACTTTCGGTTAATTTCAGTTAGTTTTAATTTATTTTAGTCATTGGAACCGGTTCCGATACGTTAAAACCAATTTTAATGTCTTGGGTTACTTGCCAATATTCGGTTAATTTGGGTTAGTTTTAATTTACTTTAACATTTTTAATCTGTTCCAATACGTTTTAGTCCGTTTTTGTGCTATTAGTTACTTTTGCTTTGTCATTCAATCAACTTTCGGTTACTTTCAGTTAGTTCCAATTTATTTTAGTCATTTGAATCGGTTCCTATACGTTATAAGTAAATTTTATATTTTTGGTTAGTCGCTTAAATTCCTTTCGTTTTGGTTAGTTTTAACTTATATTAATTTTTGTAACCTATTACGATAGGTACGTTTTAGCCTGTTTTGGAGCTTATGGTTACTTTTACTTTTGGCTAGCTTTGGTTAGTCGTTCAATTAACTTTCGGTTGGTTTCAGTTAGTTCCAATTTATTTTAGTCATTTGAACCGATTACGATACCTTATGATCAAATTTAAGTTTAAATAAACAAAAATTTAGCTGCATAATTCTGCCGTTCTTTTCCAATTTTAACACATAAACATTAACTTATTTATATAACATACAAACAAAACAATATATACGCATAACGTCTATTTACCCAAACACCGAATCTTTTTCTGTTTTAATTCCTATGAAAATTTATTGCACTCCGACCCAGGTAAGCGCGTATGATTGGCATCGAGTTCCAACTGCGTGGTGTCTTCCCTTCACTGAGCTTCACGGAGAAAATTTGATTCCGTACCCCACTAAACGAGCCGAGTGTCGCGGCTATAGTTTTCTTTAGGCTATGCACTAAGCGTAGAGTAGTATTTGACGCCAGTTTTAAAACGGATAACAATGTGTCTCTTAATGATTTGCTATGTTTAGGTCCAACCGTTCAAGATGATCCATTCTCAATAGTGCTTAGATTTCGACTTAGACCTGTTCTTTTAAATGCGGATATTAAAATGATGTATCGCCAAATTTTACTGGATCCTTTTGATCGCTCTTATCAACAGATTTTGTGGCGTCATAATGAGAAGGATTCAATTAATGTTTATCTTTTAAATACAGTTACATATGGCATTAAAACGGCTCCATATCTTGCTCAAAGATGCCTTAAGCAACTAGCAATGTATCCACGAACTTCAAAAGTTATTCATAATTCATTTTATATGGACGATTTAATTCTTAGTGTAAATTCAACTCAAGAAGCTATAGAAATTTATCAAGAAATTACTATGATTCTTTCACAAGCCGGGTTTGATCTAAGAAAATGGTCATCCAATGAAAATTCAGTTTTAGATTTTATAGCTAAAAATAGTACACTTAAGGATGAAAACCTGATATTACCGCGAGACAATAAAGAAATAAAAACGTTAGGTATTGCATGGAATCCGAACTTAGATACTCTTAAATATATGATAGCCTTGAATTATAATCATTGTTCTCAGGTGACAAAACGTTCAATATTATCGGTATTAGCACAGATTTATGATCCTCTAGGGTTAATCGGGCCGGCTTTGATAAAGGCTAAATGTCTGATGCAACAACTGTGGCAGTTACGACTTAGTTGGGACGAACCAATACCAGATAATCTTAAACAATATTGGTTACAATTTCTGTCACGAGTCCCTATTTTAAATGACATTCAAATAAGAAGACAAGTATTACAAATAGCTTATAAATCAATTCAAATCTTTGGTTTTTGCGACGCCAACATAAAAGCGTATGGTGCAGCTATTTATTTATGTTCAACTAATAATGACGGAAAACGATTTGTGCGCCTGCTGTGTGCCTAATCGAAAGTGGCTCCACTCAAAAAATTGACGTTACCTCGGTTAGAGTTGCTTGCAGCGTTTTTGTTGGCAAATTTAGTACAATATGTCAAAGAAATACTTGATGTAATTATCTCAGAAGTTACTTTATTTTCAGATTCTACTATCGTATTGTCGTCGCTCAAAATTGATCCTGGTATGTTAAAAACCTTTGTGGGAAATAGGGTGGCAAAAATCAATGAATTGACAGATATTAATTGTTGGAAACACGTTAGTAGCCAAAATAATGCTGCTGATATCATTTCTCGAGGTATTGACCCCGAAGAGCTAATAAATGCGGATATTTGGTGGTACGGACCATCTTTTTTGATGAACAGTTCTAATCTTTGTCAGAAAATTGACATTTTAGAGTCAAGCGATCTTCATGAAATCAAAACTTCCTCAGTTAGTTTAGCTGGCTGTGAATCTTTAATATTTTTAAGAAATATTCTGCGTTATTACGATTACAGAGAATAACGGCCTATTTTCAAAGGTTAGAAATCGAGCTTTAAATAAAATCAAACCAGCTTCCGAACATTTGTCTATCGAAGAACTAACAGAATCTCTAAACTTTTTAATTAGTCTGGCTCAGTCAGAAACTTTTTCATCAGAAATTAAATGCTTAAAAAACAAAACACGATTAGATGAAAAGAGCAAGTTACTAAGTTTGAATCCCTTTATAGATAAAGAGAACCTTGTAAGAGTAGGAGGTAGGATTTCTCATGCGCAAAATATCTCTTACAATCAAAAACATCAGATTATTTTGCCTTATAAACATAAACTTACGTATTTAATAGTTAGCTCAGAACACATTAAGCAGCTCCACGCAGGAACTCAAACTTTACTTTCTATCTTACGTCTCAACTATTGGCCGATTAATGGAAAAAATATGGTGAAAGCAGTAATAAGATCTTGTGTTACATGCTTTCGCGTAAACCCGCAAGTTCCTAATGGGTCAGCTACCAGCTGCATCTAGGGTTACTCCTAGTAGAGCGTTTTCGAGATGTGCAGTAGATTATGCAGGTCCAATTTATATTAAAGATGGGGTAAGACGTAAAAGTCAAACCGTAAAAAGCTATATCTGTGTGTTTGTCTGTTTGGCTGTTCGAGCTGTGCACATAGAATTAGTCAATGACCTGCCTACATACGGCTTCCTGAATGCATTGAAACGTTTCATCTCGCGAAGAGGTAAGCCAAGCGATATATATTCAGATAATGTGTTGAATTTTATCGGTGCTAACAACGATTTTCTTGAATTGTATAACTTGCTTTCTAACCAGGAGCATAATAAAACCGTTTCAGAATATTTATCAAGGGACCAAATTAATTGGCATTTCATACCTGCCAAATCTCCACATATGGGTGGGTTATGGGAGGCTACGGTCAAAGCAACTAAATATCATTTGCGCAGTATTTTAGGGAATGCAATGTTTCACTATGAAGAAATGTATACAGTGTTAACCCAAATAGAATCTTGTTTGAATTACCGGCCTTTGACTCCACTGTCAAACGATCCTGACGATTTCTTGCCGTTAACTCCGGCTCATTTTTTGATAGGAGATTCTTTGGCATGTACCCCTCAAAATGATGTTTTGAATACTAAAATAAATAGGCTCACACGTTACCATTATTTGCAACAATTATTGCAACAATTTTGGTCTCGTTGGTCACAGGAATACTTATCTCAATTGCAAGTAAGGACTAAATGGCAAACTAAGGTTAATTTACCGATCCAGGTTGGCTCTTTAGTGATATTGATAGAGGATAATATGCCTCCTCTGCAATGGCGCATGGCCAGGGTAGTAGAACTGCACCCAGGTTCGGACAGTGTTATAAGAGTAGTTTCCGTGCGCGTCTCCAGTGGTAGCATTTTTAAGAGATCGGTGTCAAAAATATGTTTGTTTCCTATAGAGACTAATAATTAAAGAACATTTAGGATTATTTAATAAGTTCCTTTGCTTATTTTTATTTTGAAAAGCCAGCTTTTCAAGGTGGCCGGCTTATGTTCAGTTTTGATTATTAATTAAGTTAGGTTGGCGATAGTGATTATAGGGATGTAATATCCATTAGCTTGGCGACAGTCAACCTAATTGTTGTTGGTTGTTGTAGTAACACGAAATTTTGACAGTAGTTTTTTAATTCCTCTCGTTTTTTGAGCGAATTGTTACTATTACTCTGAATACATGGATAAGTTCCCTACCCAGACTTTTTTTTCCTAACAAGAAGTTAGGTGGTCCTTCGACAAATCAAGAAGTTGGTCCTGGAAATAGAAAAGAATCCAGTGGCTCCCAAATAGTTAAAAATTTAAAATTAAAATTTAAAATTTAAAATTTCGTTTATAAGATTTTTGTCAAAAATATCTGTTTCCGTATCTGAAACATGAATTTCACTAACCCCTGTACGAGCAGAAACCCCTTTTTGTGACTCATAATCTAAATCTGGCTCAAGAGAAACGTTATTGTTTTTAGGTGGTTTAAATTCTGCAACCCGCAACCTAGTTTCTTCTAACTTCCTACATAATTAAATCAATTCAGAAGAACTATTAATAACCTGCAAAACTAATCTTTCCTGATAAAAAGATAAGATATTTGGTCGCAAAGCTTTTAACCTCAAAGCATCTGAAAACTGTACTCGGCATTCTGTCAACTAATTGAGTCATAGCTGTTAAAAAAATACCTATCGGTTGATCTGAACCTTGAGTCCTATTTAAAATCTGTTTCCATAATTAATCCCCAAAATTTATTGGTACAAATTCATCCTTCATTAGCCTTATTAATGTATCCCAATCATTAGCCTATTTACAAATCAAATGATAATAATTTAATGCTTGTGACTCAAACAAATCTGATGCTGATTGTAAGAGTTCATTTTCAGAAACATTCCTTGACATACAAAGTTCTTTACTCTGTGGAAGAATGCCTTAAAACTCAAAGATGAATCTGAATTTCCAGAAAATTTAATTCGCCATTTATAAACTCCCACTTTACAGTCACTCTTAGCACCGGCTATGTAAAGACCCGATAGATGGTTACATTCTGTAGCATGTTGTGCTTCACATGACTTTTCTAGTATCCTCATACCCTTTACAACATCGATTTTTTGATACCAAAATTATAATTTTTCGTAACCTATAACTTAGCTTGGTTAAAACAACAATAAGGTTGGCATAAACTGCATCCTGCATCCCTTCTTAAAGTAATTGCATGTTGTTGGGAAGTCAGTATTTTTATCTCCCTTGCCTGTTAGGCACTAGGTTCAATATTTTAAACAACTCATTCCGCAATTGTATTCTTCACAGTTATTTTTGTAAACTTTGCCTGCAGAAGTATTTAAAACTTCTACAAGTACACTGCAGAGGGAGTACGAGGTAACATCTTACCGTTCGTCTATAACGACGTTGATTGTCATGGAGCTTGTATTTCAGTCAGGTTCGAGAAAGGTACCCACTAGCCTATCTGGTGAGACTTGTGAAAGTCGAAACCGGTCACAGGTGGTGCTTTTCCCGGACCTAAATGAAAATCAAGCTCCTGTATCAATATTCTGGTCTTTCGAAAAAGAACTTTCATTCGCAAACCATATAATATAGACCAAGAAACGCCATACTTTTATTAAAGGGTACGTTTCTTCATTTTGCTGGTACCCACTGTATCTTCGTATCTAATTAAAATATTCATAGCATTTTAAAGCTGCTCTCAGTTTCAGCCCATTTAAAGCTCTTGAGCATGATAATTTTTTTGCCTAAGTATTTTCATGTGTATCTTCTCGTCACAGCCAAACACAAAACGACGCCTAAAGCCTTTGTATTTTGCCGCTGGGCGTTAGATCAATAAATATGGGGAGATTGGGAAGCTAAAGGAACACTCAATTTATTGTGAATTGGGGATGGTTCAACCCAAGTGAAGTGTTTCATAACAGAATGTCTCAATTACTCACAGTCATTAGTCTGTACAGGTAATACTAAATCTGAATATATTTTTGTAATACCACTAATTAATTTAGTAAGTAGTGTAAGAAAAGAACCCTCTAATAAAATTTATCCAAATTAAAATGGATATAAAAACACGAGGAATTACTACTAAAATAATCCATTTTACACACCTCTTTTTACAATGTGATACTTTATGTTAGAATGGAGTTAAATAACATATACATTTTATATTTTTTAAAAAAACAAAACCTGTTTAAATAGGCAAATTTGACGATCTATTCATTTCATTGGTAGGCACATATAGATATAGTAGGATTGTTGCAACAGGCTCACTGCTTGAAGCATGCGAACTAAAATATAAATTTTTCTTCAACTTTCTAGTTGATGACAGATCTTGTGAAACAATAAACTAGTGAAATGTTACCAAAATAACTAAAAATATTCTTCGAGCATTTTTTGACATTTTTATAAGTCATAAGTCATGAGTCATAAGTCATACGCCAATTTATTGATGTGAACATTTTCAATGTATTTAAAGAAAATCCATCAATTTGCTATAATCTTTCACACTTGATGCAAGTCATATTATACTCAATGTTTTTAACGTACAAAATTTTATTATTTAACTAATATTTACTGTCTTGAAACTGTAACATCAGTATATATTATGTTCGATGATTTTATACAACGAATTATAGCTTGCTGTGGTAAATTTAAATCTCATTAAATAACATATAGGTTACACCCCGTTAGATATTTGGCTTCATTGCTGTAATCGTTTTCACCTAAGCTTAAATTAATAGATTAAACAACTCAAAGGTTTTAAGCCATCAAAGGAGCTATAAAATCGATGAATTCTGCATCGGATTTCGGTGCCTATTAGCATTTATATAAATTTCTGGGTTTGATCATATTTAGATTACAGGAATAATTCGTTTCAATGGAACTCGCTTGACGATATTGCAAATTATAAAATTTTCCTTTTGTGGATTTTAATGATTATTCAAACCAAAATCTGCGTCTAAATTGAAAATTATTTATCATTGAATTTTACCTCGCATCTATATTTTCATTTGAAATTTTCATGTTAAAATTAATTCTGGTACATTAATAAAATTATTGAATTCACGGTCCAATATTATTTTATATGTGTTAGACTAGACGTTAGACATTATTTCTTGAAATCTTTTAAAAAAACATTTTTAATTTACAATATGAATTATTTATATTTGATTATTTCTACAGCAAGTCGTTATATAAAAGTAATGTATTGTCCACAACTGTCCACGATGATTTCTGAATGGCTCTGAGCTTTCTTGTAAGTGCACACCGCACATGCTGGCTGTGTTTCTCGATCATAGGATTCAGGACGCAGGTGCTATGTATGGAACAATGGCTTCTTTATGATACATTGTATCATACAACGGCTTTTTCGTGATGACTCACCTACTGAGCAGGCCTCTGGTACTATTCATTGGAGACAATAATGTACAAGAGCTATACCTGTTACAACTCCCTCCTAATGAAATTTGCCGTTTTATATTTTGAACGGCAATTTAAATTGTAGGGCCAAGTTGGAATTCGGATAATTTTTCTTTCTCCTCTAAATAAAGGTCACCAAATCATCTAGTGTGGCAGCTTGGCCTTCTTCTAGGGGTGATTCGTGTCAAGAAAATCTGGGTAGTACGTCCTGATGAGGGATCTGGCGCTGGCTCAGGACTATTTAGATTTTCTTGCAGCTTTATTTCTACCCTTAAAACCAGCATATACAGTGATTAAGGTAATTATTAAAATTACTGCAAGGTAGGTAAGCCAGAATCATTATTTTTTGACAAAGGGTTCATTTATCATTTTGTATAGATCTTCACTGTACTTATTTTATTTATGCTCAACAATATCGAGTTCATCAAGATTAAATTAACTTAAGGTTGCAGTTTTGGTAAATTTTCTTATTCAGTAATATTACGAAACAGAATTTTCTGTTTCGGTATTGTGGATAAAACTCTGTTTCAGTGCATTTTGCCAAAGGTTCCAAACCCCAACATAGTTCCTTTTAAGGTAAATCTAAACAATATTTGAAATGATTTTGTGGGATATAAGGGGTCTGTCGGATATTTGAAGTTTGCTCAGAATTTGTCATAATTCGTGTATCTCCGACATAACCGGTACAAAGGAGTTGAAGACGTATCTTCAATAAATACAGCTTGGGTAACTGTCATTTGACACGAAACTTTGAGTAAAAGTCTTTCAGCAGCGACCAATATCCTTTATTTTATTCAAATATTGGACATTATAGCTTCCAATATCAAGAGAGCTTATTTGGCATTACTTGGGTATTTGAATTGCATTCTTTAAAATTTGGATCTCACGTGGAGTATTAGAGTTAATTGAGTGCGTTATGACTTTTGCACATAATTTTGTAAAACCATCTAAAATATTACATTTTTTTTTGGATCTCTAATATGCACAAGTTTAGTAGGAAGGGAATATAAATGCAACAAATTAAAATTATCAAGTTCAACTAAAGGTATTTAAAAAAAAAAACAGTATTCGCTGCTTGGTTTGAATTGCTTTTGAATTGATCATATCTAGTCACATTATACATCGTGGGTGATAAAGGTAAATTATTTCGTCCTAAATGTTGTAAAATACCAGTAAGATAAACCATTAGCTTTGAGGTCTAATTATCGAAGGATGGTTTGTACCGAGTCTCGCAAAAATTATACTATTTATATGATATTGACAATGATCATAAATAACTCAGTTAATTGTACACAAAAAATAAGAGTTCATATTTGGCATCTATAGCTAATTGATAATCAATAATATTATACAAATATTCTTGAATTATTTTTGTATTTTTGTTAAACGGTTCCTTGTCTATTTGTAATTAGCGAATGGTATAATTAAAATTTCGGATAATACTTGTATTTTCCAAGTTTCGGATAATACTTGTAGTACCTTATGTTTTTCATTTAATTTTGTCGTGTTCGCGCATATTCATGATTTTTCAATAAAATTATCCGACAGATGCGTCAAAGATACCGGTTATTGCATTAAATTTTTTTAATGGCAGTGGCACACACCCTAAAGGCAGATCTTATGGCACTCGATGAGCGGTCTGTGTGCGAAGATGTTGATTGACACGGTTCTTAAATAGTAAGTTGTAGGTTGTAATTAGGGGGAAGCAGATGTCCTGGAAGTGAATTCCACAGTAATGCAGTGCGCCAGACAAATGAGTCCCTGTAAAGCGACGTTCTAGGTGTTTCCAGTTGTGTAACGAACGGGTGCGCTCTTGCCGTCTGTCGCGACTGGCTAAGGTAAAACTTTCAGTTACATATGCATCCAAGAACTTGAAATAAAGCCGAAGTAAATTATAATAGTATTGAACGCATATGACTAAGTATTGTTTGGAGTATTACATACTTCAGATCTTATCTGTATAATAAAGCATGTGAAATATACCAAACCTGCAAAAGTCGATCATTAAAATCATGATATTTTTGGAATGACGGATTGCTCAACAAACTGCCGTCCTCCGGACCGCCAGCGTCTCTCTACAGCTGGCTTGCCAGTATCCTTAAAAAACGATGTCTGCACGTTTCAGTTGATGGACACATCTCGGACACATTCACCATTAATGCGGGAGTGCCTCAGGGTGCAACACTTTCACTATCTCTGTTCCTCACCTATATTAATGCCCTGCTGACCAAAACCAGTATTCTTGTTTACAGTTTTGCAGATGGCAGTACCCTTGTCCCCCTTATCACCGTGGACAGGAGCAGATTAAAACAATCAATCAAGTACTGGGGAAAGTGAACCTGGGGCGACAGGAATGTGGTCCGGTTCAATGCAGCAAAAACCCAAGCAGCCACGTTTACCAAGAAAGCCAATACGGCGAGCCCTGATATCCTAATGGCAGGATCGGTCAACAGCAATATGCCCAGCCTCGCAGAAGCTTGGTGCGCTATTTCGCAACAAAAAACTGTATACACCGCGGCAGCTGCCCTTGCTGTATAAAGCGCAAATAAGACCTTGCTTGGAATATTGCTCACACATCTGGGGTCCCGATGCCGCAATTAAGCACACCCTAAAGCTGCTGGATGTCACAATAAAGCTGTGCGTCTCGTCAGCAACCCGGAATTGACCCGGGATCTGGATAGTCTGAAACATCGCAGACCTGTGGCCGAGATATACCTGTTTTACAGATATTTTCACGGCAGATGTTCTCAGGATTTGGACCGCATCATCTCGCCCCCAGCAACGCCTTTCAGTCAGTCTCGACAGACGGCAAGGGCGCACCCGTTCGTTGTACAACTGGAAACATCTAGAACGTCGCCTTACAGGGTCTCATTTGCCTGGCGCACTGCATTATTTTGGAACTCACTCCCAGGACATCTGCTTCCCCCTAATTAGAACCTACAACTATTCCAGAACCGGGTCAATCAACATCTTCGCACATAGACCGCTCGTCGAGTGCCATAGGATCTCCCTTTAGTGTGTGCCATTAAAAAAAATCGAAAGCAATAACCGGTAAATTTGGGTCAAGGGACAATTACCCAAGGTGTATTTATTGAAGATAATTGTATCTTACTTCTTCAACTCCTTTGTACGGGTTGCATATTTACACATCCATACATACGATGGGGCCAGGGTGCCGAAATCGGTTAGGTTTTGTAGCGCTACAAGAGCTCATTGATTTGAGCACCTAATCTCGCTATGTCTTCGCGATGCCATCAGTTTGTCGCAAGAGCCCTCGTGGTCGAGGGATCTCAATTCGGCGCCCCAGGTGCAAATCCTTTTACCTTGATTTTGGGCATGCCTTGGGTTAGTTTTGGTTAGTATTTGGTTAGTTCCTGTTTGTTGAGCGAAGCGAGCGGAGGCCCATCTGAAAAGTGAAATATTATATTACAGCGTATTCCAGGGTGCCCAAATAAATGAGCTTTTGTAGCGCTACAAAACCTAACCGATTTCAGCACCCTTGTGCCATCGTATGTGAGGATGTGTAAATATGCGCACCGGTTATGCTGAAGATACACGTATTATGACAGATTCTGAGAAAACTTCAAATATCCGACAGACCCCTTATATCCCACAAAATCATTTCTAATATTGTTCAGATTTACCTGAAATAGAACTATGTTGGGGTTTGGAACCTTTGGCAAAATGCACTGAAACAGAGTTTTATCCACAATACCGTAACAGAATTTTTGCACTCGACGCGCGTTTCGCTAACCATGTTAGCATCATCAGGAGATGATCGTTAGCGAAACGCGCGTCGAGTGCAAAAAATCTGTCTCGGTATTGTGGTTAAAACTCGGTTTTATTACTGAAAAATTAAATTTACCAAAATTGGAACCTTCACTTAATTTAATCTTGATGAACTCAATATTGTTGAGCATAAATGAAATAAGTACAGTGAAGATCTATACAAATTGATAAATGAACCCTTTGCCAAAATATAATGATTCTGGCTTACCTACCTTGCAGTAATTTTAATAATTACCTTAATCTCTGTATATGCTGGTTTTAAGTGTAGAAATAAAGCTGCAATATTCTGTATTGAAAATTTAAATAGTCCTGAGCCAGCGCCAGATCCCTCATCAGGACGTACTACCCAGATTTTCTCGACACGAATCACCCCTAGAAGAAGGCCGAGCTGCTGCACTAGATGACTTGGTGACCTTAATTTAGAGGAAGAAGAAGATTATCCGAATTCCAACTTGGTCCTTCAATTTAAATTGCCGTTCAAAATATAAAACGCCACATTTCTTTAGGAGGGAGTTGTTATATAGCTCTTGCACATTATTGTCTCTAAGGAATAGTACCAGTGGTCTGCTCAGTAGGTGAGTCATCACAAAAAAGCCGTTGTATAATACATTGTATCATAAAGAAGACATTGTTCCATACATCGCACCTGCATCCTGAATCCTATGATCGAGAAGCATCGTCAGCATGTGCGGTGTGCACTTTACAAGAAAGCTCAGAACCATTCAGAAATCATCATTAGTCATTGCAGTTGTGGACAGTACATTACTTTTATATAACCATTTGCTGCATAAATAATCAAATATTGTGTATATAAGTCATATTGTAAATTAAAAATGTTTTCAAAATATTTCAAGAAATAATGTTTAACACATAAAATAATATTGGACCGTGAGTTCAATAATTTACCAGAATTAATTTTAACATGAAAATTTCAAATCATCATCAACAAAAGGAAACTTTCATAATTTGCAATATCGTCAAGCGAGTTCCATTGAAACAAATTATCCCTGTGATCTAAATATGCAGTTAAAGATTCAGTACATTCATTGTTAAAATCTAATTTAACATCTTGGGAAAGTAGCCTTGTTAAAGGTTTAACTAGTTTCGAAAAAATAGGAATAAAACTTCTATAATATCCAGCTAGACGTAAAAATGTTTTTATTTCTTTATATATAGTTGGTATTCGAAATCTCTTAACACAGTCAACTTTACACGGGTCAGGTTTCACTCCGTCAGCAATATGAACAAGATAAATAAATTTGGGTATCATAACTTAAGCGTTTGAAAACACCTGTTAATTTTGGT
>MU189115.1:36393-55249 GCA_016904865.1 Pissodes strobi | reverse complement strand
ACGATAAAATTGAGATAGGAGCTTAATTTTTAATTAGATCCGGGAAAACCGCCACCTGTAAAAACAGTTGGTGACAGATTAAAAAATCATTAAATATAAGAAAATATTGGTTTGGTTATTTAAATCGTGAAAGTTTTCAAGCAATAAAATGTTATGTGGTAACATGTCGTGTCAACTGGAAGTGGCGGAAAGTTTAAATTCAACTAGCTCATCCTTTATAAAGGAATCAAGTGTCTTCTTGTACCATGCGGATTGTCGACAAATAATCGATTTTCTATAAAAAAAAAATTGTTTTTGAGGGAAAAAAGAAACACCCTCAATTCTTTTGATTACAAAGCATTTATAGTGTTTTTCTCCTCTAAACTCCCGATCGACCTGTAGTCTCGGTTTTCAAATAATTTCGGCGCTAGAATGACCCAAACTGACCCCTTTGTCAAGAATATACACGCCGAAATAAATATTCGGCTTTTTCCGATTCTGGCCAATTCAAAAAGGACGTGTATAGAAACTTTAATCAAAATTAATTAACATTTTTGACAGCTGGTCTTCAAAAACAAAAGATAAACAGCACCTAGTTGTAATTAAACTTTCACAGAAATGCTGCTATGTTGGGGTTTGAAACCTTCGGCAAAATGCACTAAAACAGAGTTTTATCCACAGTACCGAAGCACTCGACGCTGGAGTGCAATAGTTCTGTTTCGGTATTATGGATAAAACTCTGATTAGTATACAGAAATACCGCTTTAAATATTTAAAAACGAAACTATAATAATTTGGCTACGAAAATAGTGAAGTATTTTTTGGTCAGTAGGTTTTCTAAGTGATGCATTTATTGGTTTTTACTGTCTTTTATTTGTGTGCATAAAAATAAAAGTACTTGTAATTTGTAAAAAAATGGATAATATTGTGGCCATTTTGAATAGAAGTGATAATGTCATTAAAAAGGAAATATGACTTAGAATAAGATGGTGTGAGAAAATATGCATGATTTTTATTTATAATAACAAAGTGGATATGATTTAACTTCCGGTCCAGCCGGAAGTAGTACTAACCCTGTGTTTATTGTTGCCCGGTATATAGAAACGTTTTTCGACCCCTTTAAATGAACTTTTATTTAATCTTATATTTATTGCATGTTACGCTGTAAAATATTGCACCTTAACCGGTGTTATACTGGTATAACCATAACGTAAAAATAAAAATGTAGGTCGATCAAATACCACCTACCGATAAAATGTCTTTGAATCCATCATGTCTGAACAGTAATCAAGTCCCCATCTATACCGCCACAATATGTTCCTCATTTTATTTATCTCAATGACCCATTTCGAGGAGAACCGAGCTGTGCATTGAATTTTTCATAACTCCCTCTATTAAATGCATGGAATGCGATGATGTGATGCTTCCACACTGAAGCATTTTGATTGGCGATGACCTAATATCTAACCGCTCAAACCGCAAATTTAATGCCATGCCACCGCATTATGTAATTCCCCGACTGGAGACTGGAATATTTAGTAGGGCAACAAAACATACAGGGTATTTCTAGCAATAACCCAGTAGACGTTTCTTTTTAATTTAAGGTAGATTTATTTTTTTTGCCCATAAGACAAGATACCCCCATCAAATGTGTTACTTAACGTTTGGTTTTCAGTTATCACTAGCAACTTATTTGTTTTTAATACCAACTGCGATTCTGTATAATTTATTTATTTATATTTTTTATGAAACGACCTAAATTGAACCCAGGCAGAGTTAAGGGTCAGTCAAGTTTGTCCCCCGTATTAAACAAATTTCAAAAATAAATGAAGCATAATTTTGAACAGATTTTGCACACCGCAAATAAAATTTTGTACACCCACACAAGCAAATTAGAGCTGTTTTTTATACGGGGAGCACACTTTGCGAAAATGCAAAGTTTTAACACCTCATAACTTTCCCCAGAAAAGTGCAAAATTTGGAAATAAGTGGGCTAATTTGTGCAAAATTAATTGATCCAAGCAGCATCAAAATTTTAAAACTTTTTGACAAACGGGGGGAAAAATGCAAATTTTTAACACCCCATAACTTTCCGCAGAAAAGTGTGTAAAATTTGAAAATAGGTGTGCATAATTGTGCACAATTAATTGAAGCTAACAGCATCAAATTTTTTCAACCTTTTCACAAACGGGGGGAAAATGCAAATTTTTGGCACCTCATAACTTTCCTTAGAAAAGTGTGCAAAGTTTTAAAATAGGTGTGCAAAATTACTTAAACCTAGCAGCATCAGAAATGTTCGACTTTTTGACAAACGGGGGGAAAATGTAAATATTTAACACCTCATTACTTTCCCCAGAAAAGTCTGCAGATTTTGAAGATTGGTGTGCAAAATTAGTTGAACCTAGCAGCATCAAAATTTTTAAACTTTATGACAAATGGGTGGGAGGGGAAAATCAAATTTTTAACACATCATAACTTTCCCCAGAAAAGTTTGCAAAATTTCAAAATTGTGCAAAAATGGTTGAACCTAGCAGCATCAAAATTGTTCAACATTTGGACAAACGGGGGGGAAAATGCAAATTTATAACACCTCATAACCTCTTTACGGTTTGGCCACTTTGGTCAATGGGACCTATGAAGGGGAATCTGACGTGGTTCATGACGCTGTTAAACAAAAAAATATCTATAAGACGATGGCAACAGCTGATCCTGTAGGGTCCGTTGACAGGAATGGTGGTGGGTCCCTTACTTCTTCTTCTTAATTTTTATGAAGCTTTTTGACTCCTAAAATCAATGATGTCCGCAGTTCACTCTAAATTCACTATGTTTTACGTACAAGTCTCTTCATGATACATTATCTCCTAGGAACAAATTGTTGCCTTGTTGATTTGCCTATTATTGTGGTACTTCAATATTATTGTGAAATAAAGAATTGCAAAACATAGAGATAAAATATTCAGGTTCGTATTAAAAAAAAAACTAAATTGCTCATAAGTACTTATAGCCAAAATACGCGTAAAATCATATTGATCTTATGTACAGGGTTTTCCTTTATGTTTAGATCCCTATCTAGAGATAAAACTGTAAGAGAAAAACGATATATTTGAATATACTGAATTTGTAGGGATTCAAGATGACCGATATAAAAACATTATTGACCATATATACAGGATAAGCCAAACTTTGATTTTTTTAAGTACCCTGTATATCGTTATAATGACGTTTTTGTTTACTAAGAAATTTAAGTAGTTTGATCTTTGACACTTTTACACTATGGGTTTAAAATAAATTGTTTTCCAGATATTGACACTTAAATAAGAAGCAAAACTATAAGAAAAATATTTATATATAAATTTAAGTATATGGTATTTACCAAAAATTAAACATAGATTTTAAAAAAGCAATAATACACGAGATGTTTCATTTAAATCAATACAATTTTTAACTTGTCCTGTTTGTTCAAAATTCATGTTCAACATGTTACGGCAATTTTAACAATTCCGCAACATCAGGTTGTTCCGAGTCTGCTTGTATTTATTATTGGTTTGAAATAATAACTTTTCATCTTCAACCTATTTTGAATTACTGTCTGAACCGACCTGTTAGCAACAGTGTGGAAAATTCCGCATTAAATAGTACGAAAATATTAATAAATAATGAATTTTTATGTTGCCCATCAAGTTCATTTAAAACTAATGTTTGTCTTTTGTATATACCAGTCGATAATTATCTCGTTAATATAAAATTAAAATTAATATTATCAGCTGAATCTACGTAAATACAGCAGTAGAATATATTATTTAAAATTGATAAATAATTTCAAATATGCAGATCATATTTTATGCTTAAAATCGGTTGCTTCGTACGATAGAAAAAGATGAAATATTTGTGACTGCGCGCGGTGCAATTTTTTTTGAGATGTGATTCTGGTGGAAGGTTCAAGGTAGGTCTCGATTTTTAAAATCTGTCTTGTACCGACGACCAGGGTGAGAGGTTTGTGAGAAGGTAGGGCTTGACATTTTCTTTATTTTTTTTACGTTATCTGATCTTATTTCTAGTTTTCTATATCGTAAAGTCTGTAGGCAGAATAAAGCTGCTAAGCGTGCGAATCTCTGATATCTATATGCTGAATAACCTCGTGAATGTCTGATATTTGTCTACTATCGTTTCACACATACCACGTTGTCTTTTGCCGTGTGTATGTCTTTGTCTGTAGGGCATATGTGTGACAGTGGAATTTTTGGAGCTTAAGGCTCTTGGTTAAGAGGAAAAAAAGGGACTTGATTCTATAAAAGCAGGGGTTATTAAATTTCGGATTTAGTTCAGCAACCCAACTAAAGAATCGATCAAATTGGCCTATAGGGCACATATTTAGGTTCTAGTTAGAGATAGCATTTTTGGAAATTAATAACCAAAGCTGTCTATAGCGTGGGAAACTTAGTCTAATTTTCTCTGGTATCGTTATCGGATGTTAGGAGTTATATAGGGAATCAGAGTTAAGCTTAGTTAGTTGCTGTTCGGCCTATAGAAGCATTTTATACTCACCTTGTTATTTAGAGAGCGCCTTCTCAAGCCCTTCTCGACCGTGGTCAGTACAAGATCATAATAATTGTTTGTTTCTTTTATTTCTCTATTTCTGTTTAAATTTGTTGTTACCTTTGTTTTTGAATTAAACTGATTTTTGAGTTAGAAAATAGCTTTCAGGCAGGCAATAATTGAATTGAATAATTGTCATTACCTTCATTTTGAATTGAATTCATTTTTGAGTTGAAAAGTAGCTTTCAGGCAATAATTAAATTCTGATTACCTGTTTTAATTTATTGATATCATTTTCGTTCTTACCTGATTACTGTAATTTTTTTTAATTGAAATATTGTTCATCACAATCTTTATCAGCTTAAATAGCTATTCATTTTATTTATCTTCTGTGATCTGTTAACTGTTTAATTGAAAGCATAATTATTGTCTACACTCTAAACAATTCTGTGCAAATTGGCGGAGGCATATTTAATTAAATTAAATTAAATTTTTCTCCAGCGTGTTTTGGCATCTTTCAGCATTGTTAATTGAGAAGAATTATTTCTAGTTCTCTCCTGTCAATTTTTGTATTAAAAACCAAAGCTAAGACAGGCTACGCTCTACGCCAAATTGAAACAGAGTTGATAACAATATTCTTGGTGACCTCTTTAACTGCCTTGTACTGTTTTTTTAATGCTACGGAGTCCACACGCACTCGGCCTTACCAGGACAGCTTCCAGTGACGTCACAGGACAGATCCTAGACACTACAGCAATTTCCAGTAACACTCTCCAGGAAGCTCGGAGGGACCACAAGGTGATTAAAATGCAGATATCACCAAGATAATTCAATGAAATGTTCAACCTTACTTTTGTTGGAGAGAAATAAAAATAGTTTTTCTTCAAACGTCAGTAAATCCGTCATTACTCGACTGTGTAGGCGGCAGTGAAGTTTCGTTTTTCCTCCGCCGGAGCTTTACTTTTCACTTTTCCGCCGGCGGAGGTGAAAGTGTTGTCATAGCAACATAGATACAATACAAACAAACATCAAAATAAGCGTCAACAACTCAAGAGTTATTAAACTAAAATTTGTATTCATCACTCAATGTGTGACTGCATTTCTAAAAATCACTAATTTAGGAACAAATTGGTTATTATTTAATCGAACTTACTCAATAACTGCTTATCAATACGGAATTAAAACGCAATAGAAGACGCAATTTTAAAAATATAATTATTGTTGACAGTGTCCACTGACAGCTTTATGTTACATTACTATAGCAACAACCTGAGCCTATACACCGACACCGCACCGGTCTAAGCCGCCTTGCGAACCCACTTATCTTTAATAATAATTATTATTACTATTAAAAAGAGACTTTTTGCATTAATTTGTCGACATTTGAAGAAAAAACAGCATATTTTATTTGGAGGAAAAGTTAGTTTTCATGGCTTGCTCTCTATTACCAGCCTCACTCCGTTCGGCTAAACACGAGCGCGCCATGAAAAGTATTACTTTTCTTCAATATAAAATAATATACTATTTTCTTCAAACGTCAGTAAATCTGCCATTACTCGACTGTGTATGCGGCCGGGAAGTTTCATTTTTCCTCCGCCGGAGCTTTACTTTTCACTTTTCCGCCGGCAACATAGATACAAACAAACAACAAAGCACGCGTCAACAACTCAAGAATTATTAAACTAAAATTTGTATTTATCACTCAATTTGTGCACTGCATTTCTAAAAATCACTAATTTAGGGACAAATTGGTTATTAACTTGTAATTAACGTGGAATTAAAACGCAATTAAAAAAAAAAAATTATTGTTGACAGTGTCCACTGACAGCTTTATGTTACATTGCTATAGCAACGACCTGTGCCTATTCACCATTGATTTGTATAGGAGTGGATAAGCAATAAATAGACCAAACATGGCAAATTTACGACCGCGAAATGTAAACAAAGAGATTTCTATTTGGACTTGCGCATTAGAAAATTAGTAGGAGCTAGCTGTTGCACCGTGAAGGTAAATAGGCAGGCCCGGACTTCGAAAGTGATTATTCGGTAGAGGAGTCTTGCCGATTGTGAAATGGGCCCCAGTTAGCATAGTGAAACAAACAATAAGGTATAAATAAGTAATACTTATAATAGTTAGACTTACTTGAAATAGGAAATCCCGGGTATTTTACCTCTAGTACTACAAAACACAACCATACACTTTCGGGATTCTATTTTGGTAGCATCGCCCATTGTTTATGTGCATATTGTTCAATTGAAACGAAAATCAAAATAGGGTACGCACAAACCACAAACGTGAACTTCTAAACTAAAACTAAATAAGCAACTACAGACACTAGGTCCAAAGAAAGTAAAAAAACAGTAAAAACTCGAATTATTAACTCAAAACGCCGCGCCGTCAAAACGAAAACACGTCAAAGACAAAAGCCAAGTTCGATCCTGATCGACGCCTGCTGAGACGGCAAGTGTTTTACTGCGCATGACAAAACGGTATCTTCTTTGTTTACGTTTTTCCATTTTGCGTCGACTTTGTCATGCGCAGAAACCTGTTTTTTCGCCCATAGGTTGCCACTTTTGAATAGTGCGACAGGCGACTATTGCTTATCCACTCCTATACAAATCAATGCTATTCACCGATACCGGTCTAAGCCGCCTTGCAAACCAACTTATCTTTGATAATAATTATAATTATTACTATTAAAAAGAGATATTTTTGCATTAATTTGTAGATATTTGAAGAAAAAACAGCATATTTTATGTGGAGGAAAAGTTACTTTTCATGGCTTGCTCTCTATTACCAGCCTCACTCCGTTCGGCTGTTAAACACGAGCGCGCCATGAAAAGTATCACTTTTCCTCCATATAAAATAATAATTTAAACAAAAAATTAATTTCATTTATAGTTTATAGTAACAAATTAGCTTTTTATTTCAATTAATATAGTAATTATAATAAGGCAATTGAAATTATATTTTAACAAATCAAAGTTTATCTTAACTAATTAAGTTTTATTGTAACAAATTCATTTTAATCATAACAAACATAAACTCCTGTATATTCCATGTATCAAGAATTCCGTGGTCAACAGAAATACTTAGTACCTAAATTATTTAGTACTTAGTTCGATATGGTTGACCGCAGATAAATTTTGATAAGATATTTGATCTATAGCAATTTTTATTTCTTTAAAATTTATTGATGAGTTAGTCTGGTATGAAATTTTAACTTAGTTCTGTAATTACAACAAATATTATAAAATGAGATCTGTTTTTATTAGAATCGCTTATATTTAATTGAGGAAGGCTATTAAGTTTTCTAATGAAGCATCTTTATCTTTTTATAAAAGTGAAAACATAGAAAAAGTTAAAGATTCTAAAAATGTAAGGTCAAATTGAAAAATTATCAAGCACTATTATTACTGTCTCATAGCACGTGCCAAAATGAAATATTCCTCTTCATGGTGTTCTTATATTAAATATGAGACAAATTGGTATTCAATTAGCTTTCTAATGAAATATTTTTATACCATTTTTATAAAAGTGGTCACATTGAAAAAATAAGGATTCTAAAACCTGAAAAAATAATAACTTTCTTAGACAGCGTCATTACTGTGTCGCGTCTCAAAATCACGAAATAAGCGTCAGTTTCTTACATTAAAATTAAAACAATGTATTTTTATTATAAATACTAATGAATATTAAATTTTCCAATTAAGTGTCTTTATCAAATTTTTATAAAAATACACATATGGAACAAGTTAAGGAATTGAGAATTTTGAAAATGCATGCTCAAATTGAAAAATTAGTAACTTTTTAGACAACATCATTACTGCCTCATACTGTGTCTCAAAATGATGAAGCAATCCTCTACAGAATGTTCTTACATCAAATATAACATGATTTATTTTTATTATAAAAGCTAATATTTAATTAAGGATGAATATTATGATTTGTAATGAAACTCTTTATAGTATTTTTTTTTAAAAGTACACACATACAAAAATCTAAGCTCAAATTGAAAAAATAAAATCTTTTTTTTAGGCAGCATTATTACTGGCTTTATTACTGTGTCAAAGCCTTCCTCAAATTTATAATCTAATCCTTTACAGTTAGTCCTAGTACAAACCAATTTACTTTTGTTATAAATGCTTATGCATTTAATTGAGGTGATGGTAATGAAACATTATTATAATATTTTTAAGTTTAAGGTTTCTGTAAATGTAAGCTCATTGAACGAGTAGTTTTGGAAATAATCTAAATATGAAAATATCGTAATTTTCCCTGATTTGTTCTCATTTTGATGTTAATTTTTGCAAAAACTGAAAATAAAAATAAAAGCATTCTGATTATGCTCTTTAATTTTAATGAATTTATCATTTTAGAAAGTTCCATTTTTATAATTTTCGCATATTTCATTAAAATTTGAGTTTCAGAATTAGCAGACCAAATAAAAAAAGAACAATTTATTCATCGCGATTTTGGGTTTTGAAGCTAAATGCTTTCGTAGAATACGTTTTAAATGCTATAAAACAGTATTTTCGTTTATAAATGCGTTAACGAAAAAGTCCAGTGATGTTAGATAATGCGATCTTAGAACCCACTGAATAGGCCTTTTCATATGTCACTAAAAATATTAATCCGTAGCCGCTCTATGCTGCATGCTGCTGAAAGTACAATCCATTATACCTACCTGCTTATGCATGAAAATAATCCAGAGGCTTCCAAGGTCATCTGATCTAATTCTATTTGAATTTTCGTTGTGGGATTACTTTAAAAATCGCATTTATAAACGAATAAGGTATTATAAAGTTATCACCTCAAAATTGCAGTTAGGAAGAAGATTAACCAAATAGGTGGCAAAACCTTGTTAAAAACTATTTAAGCTGATGATTTTTTAAGAATTTTTTAAAAGATGGTCAATCATTTTTATATAACTAATTTTGTAAAATTATGTTCGTTATCTGTTTTTCGTCCAAAATCATTAAAGGCCTTTTTGTTTAAAATTTTAAGTTCTAGCTGAAAAAAAATCCACTCACATAAAATTTTATTTGGCTTCAAAACTAATCATAGTCATATAAAACAACCTAAGCGTCTGCTTAATTTTCAGATACAGGGTAATCAGTGAGCGACGATTCTACATTAGCTCGAATGTAAAAAGTATCTTTATGTTGAGATAGTAAAACGTAGACTTTGACTTTGTACCAAATAAATTTAAGCTATTGTGACTTCAATAACATTATCCGGCAAAAACAAAAAGTAACTTATAAAGGTTTTAATTTTTTTTTAGGGAATTTTAAAATATCTTTTAGACGCTGAGAAAATTGTAAAAGGTCAAACAGTTTTACATTAAACAAAGTGTATGGTCGAATTTTAACCGTGAATGCCTTATTAAAATAAAATGCTCAAAATAGTTTTCGTTATAAAATATTAAATAATAAATAATTGATATTGTTATACCTATACACATCACTGAACAGGATTTATAGGATTGAATATTTAGACAAGAGTTTTGAAAAATAATTACAAACATGTTAAAAATCAAAATTTGCTGTAAATCCAAATGGAAGGAAAATCATGATAAATGTAGAAGTTGACTACTGCCAGAATTAACATGAATATAGTACATATTTACGAAGAATTACTCTTACATACTTCATACAAAACATCTCAAAATAATCTAGATATATACTCACATGATCCATGAAAATCGAACACATTTCCCCGAATAAAACTTCAAAACTTTCAAACAACACGCTCTGGCCACTCGATATGTTTTAGCTCCAACTCCGGAGCTGTTTTCGATGTGCACTTACTATGGAAATGTCGGATAACACGTAACTCGGGACTTTATATCAGTTCTGGATATCCGTGCGTGCGCAAGAAAGCAGAACCACCCCCCTTTAAAATTAGTGGAAGGCGTGTTTTTTTATTACTGATTGGAAGATTTAGTTTTGAAATTCGAGAAAAGGAAAATCTGTTCGAAATAGCGAAATTTCAAGATTATACGAACTACGGCATCTATTGTCTATTAAGAATTCCTTAAAAATAGCTCCCGAGGTTGATCGGAAACACAGAAGTTCAGGTACTTTTAAGCAAAAAAACGTCGACATTCCGTCTTTTCTGAAAAATTATATTTTCAACTCCATTAAAGTGTGAGCGGAAGGTCATATACCAAAAATCTGCAATCGGACAATTATTTCATAAACAAATTAAAGAAAACCTTTCAGAATATCAAAAAATGTATAA
Organism: Pissodes strobi; assembly: GCA_016904865.1. Classification (NCBI taxonomy): domain Eukaryota; kingdom Metazoa; phylum Arthropoda; class Insecta; order Coleoptera; family Curculionidae; genus Pissodes; species Pissodes strobi. Next base: position 44,490 of record MU189115.1, on the reverse strand, counting down.
TCTACAGGCAGGGCCTTATATGCCCGAGCAATTGTGGTGAGATAAAAGCTTTTCTTTTAAATCGATTATACATTTTATATTCTAGGCGACATCTAAATTCTATTTATTATATATATATATACATATACATATACTAAATTGAATTGCTTTGGAATGATTGACGTTTAAATGTTGTCAAATTCTGCACAATTTAAATGTTTAGAATTTAAACGGCTTAACTTAGAACAAAATGGAATGATTAATGATTGCACATTGGCATCCTGTAATCAGCCTTTTGACGTCAACTTCCGTTATGCTGAAAGTACTGAATTTGCAGATTCTCTGATACGTAAAACGGAAATTGACGTCAGAACATTATATACAGGGTAGTCACGAAAGTGCATACAGAATATCTCGGTCATTATGAAAGATACACGTTTGAACTTTCGTATGTGGCCAATGAGTCACTACAGCTTGAATTTGGTATAAATACCACACTATTGCAGTATACGAAAGTTATATCGACGTTTTTATCTTACACATTTAACACCACGATATTCTCCTTTAATTTTGGTTTTCAATCACGGGCCACAAGTTAATATTTACTTTAAAGATAACGCTACAGAAGCTATTTAAAAAATAATAACAAGACTGTGTATCCATTATTAAACAGGTTAAATATTAGCCTTGATTTATCTAGTATAGGCAACATTTTCGTGGCCTATATACCGAATGAACAGCCACAAATAGATTTAATTTTAAATTTGTTGACTGTTACAACGTTGCCATATCTTGTCTCGTTGCTGAGATTCTGCTATGAATTTTCTATTTTTGGGTTATTTATTTCAACTGGTCATTCTTGGTTATTTTTTTCTAAACTTAGAAGCTGGAAAAAGTAGCTTATTGTAGCAAATTGGTCTCAAACGTGAAGATAGCTTGACATATTCAAATCCTCATCAAATTAGATGAAAATAGCTAAAATATGCACGGTGTACTATTTAAAAAACAAAATTTAATATTAGAAACAAAGAAACCGGGGGAGATATGGCAATGCCGTAATAAATAAAAAAACGCAGTCACTTTCGTTTTGGAAAAAATATATATGTAGGTGAGCTACGACTTTATGGCACATACTGTGTAAGGTCTTAGGCTACAAGGCAGAGTTTTTTTTTATTATTGGTTTTACGTACAAAAAGGCATTATGTATAAAAATGTCTGCTTTCCGAGAAACCTCAAAAACTGTAACTTAATTTGAGTTTTGGTTGCACAATGTCTTAAAAATGTATGTCTTGAAAAAAGCAATTTTTTTAAACAAGACTGTTTCGGTTCCAATGAAACATTCTCTTTATTTAAAAAATATAATGAAACTGGGATAATATGGAATGTAAAACCATCAAACAAATATTACAAACAACAAATGCATATATATATTTGAGACACCGTATAATGAAAACTTAAATGAAAGCAAATTTGAGTTTTGCTCACATAGTGTCTTTAAAATTTATATTTTGTAAAACGAAAGATTTTCAAACACGACGATTCCACATAAGCCACTATAAGTTCGAACATTAGGTATTTTCAAAATATAATGAAACTGTGATAATATGTAATAATAATTATGAAAAAAAAACAAACAAAGAAGACAACGCAGCTTACAAATGTACATAATATTTGAAACACCGTGTAATAAAGTATTAAATAAAAGCAAATTTTAATTTTGCTTTCATAGTGTCTTAAAAATTTTTCAAAACAAAAGATTTCCAAACACGATGATTTTGCATATAACTTTATATGTAGGAGCATAAGTGTTTAAAAAATATAATGAAACTAGGACAATATGCAACCATCTAAAAAAAAGACAACGCAGCTGATAAATGTACATAATATTTGAGACACCGTGTAATGAAGTCTTAAATGAAAGTAAACATTAGTTTTACTTACATAGTGTCTTAAAAATTTGTATCTAGCGAAACGAAAGATTTCTAAACACGATGGTTTCACATGAAACACACATGATATGTTCGAACATTACTTTCTAAAATGATGTACGGGGACAATTTGAATGCAAGATCATCTAAACAAATTTTAAAGAAGATAACGCAGCTTACAAATGTATATATTATTGGAGACACCGTGTAATGAAAAGTTAAATGAAAGTAAATTTGAGTTTTGCCTACATAGTCTCTTAAAAATTTATATTTTCAAATAAGACGGTTCCACATGAAATACCATAAGTACGAATATTATTTTAAAAAAATAGTGAAACTGGGGCAATGGAATGTAAAAGCATCAAACAAAAATTACAAAGAAGACAACGAAGTTTACAAATGCATATATATTTGAGACACCGTATAATGAAAACATATCTCTCTCTCTGATATAATATGTACAGACGTCACGCTACTTTCTGAATTTATACCCAAATTGAACGTAATAAGCTAACACGAAAATGCGGCTACGCAACAATAGAAGAAAGTACAGAGGGAAGAAATAAATACCAAGAGAAACTCAGTAAGAAATATAAACTACGTCATTGGAAGGCATGGAGATAAATACCTTAACACAGAAGATAACAGAAAGCATTCAAACAGCTACCAAACATATATGCATGAGATCAAGGCAGAAAATATCAAAGCTCAAACCGAAAACGATCGAACTGATGGAGAAGCGGAGAAATACAAGCAGAAAATCAGTTAAATGCAATCAATTAAACAAAGTCATCCACAAAGAAATCCGGAAAAACTTAAGAGAAACATAACACCAAATTGATTCAAAACACAATAGAAGATAATAAAAACATTAGGGTATTACGATCGAGGCTATCGAGGGGTACGGTAAAACTTCGTCAAATGAGAAATAAACAAGGAATGGTCGTGAACAGCAAGAGCGAAATCAACAGTGTGATTCAAAGCTTCTATCAAGATCTATACAGTTCAACTACTCAGAACCAAGAAATAATCAGCCACACGTGATCATGAACCAGGGCTCCGAAGACATCCCTGATATAGATAGAGCAGAAATGATGTTGGCGCTCAAACAAATGAAGAATATAAAAATCACCTGAAGAAGACCGAATAACAAATGAAATGATAAAAATGGGTGGAGATGTATTGGGGGAGGCAATCAGAATACTTGTTAATAATCGCCTGCCCCAAGGAAAGATCCCCAAAACATGGCAGAACGCAGAGGTTATTTTGCTCTCCAAGAAAGGCGATACCGCCAATAAGGAAAACTATCGACCAATAAGTCTCCTGTCGCACCTTTACAAACTTTTCACAAAGATTATTACAAACCGTCTGACAAAGAACAGGCAGGTTTCCGAAGAAGGTTCAACACAACAGACCACTTACAAACAATTTACAACCTAATCGAGAAAAGTGTTGAATATAATATACCCCTCCATATGGCATTTATAGACTACAATAAGGCATTTGACTCGGTAGAAACATGGGCGTTCCTAACAGCAATGGATGCAGTCAGAACAGATGCTACAAGAGATTCTTACCTCATAAAATACATCTACGAAAATGCAACAGTTCAGGTTGGAATAGACGAGGATTTAATAACATATCAAATCCCAAGCAACAGAGACGGTCGTCAGGGGGATACTATCTCACCCAAGTCATTTACCTTGGCCCTGGAAGATGTATTCAAAAGGCTGCATTGGGGAGCAAAAGGCCTAAATGTGGAGGAAGTATAACTAAACCATCTACGCTTTGCTGATATTATTGTGTTAATAAGCAGCGACCCCAATGAAATAGAAAATATTGTGAAGGAACTGCATGAAGAATCCCTAAGGGTAGGACTAAAAATGAATCACAAAAGACCAAGATCATGAGTAGGGACGACTTACAGATAACAATAGACGACCACGTATTTGACACCGTAGAAGCGGCGTACGGGAAATTGGGACATATTTTTAAGAACATAAACATCCCCACAAGTCTCAAGAAAGGTCAAGCATCTTGCCGGTGTCGACATATGGGCTGAAAACTGTCACCTTGAAGCATACAGATGTAGAACGCCTCAGAAAAACTCAAAGGCGATGCTTAAGGTCCATGCTTGGAATCAGCCTACGAGACAAAATATGCAATACAGAAATAAGAAGAAGGACGAAGGTAAAAGACACCATCGAACGTGTAGCTGAGCTATTCTGCTGGTTTTGAGATACTTGAGTAGTTGCTAATTAAATATACATTCCATGACTTTGAAAATTATTGGAACCAAGGCAATTGGGTGATAGTTTGAGGGCGTCTTTTTTGGAATAGGTTGCATTCGAGCAACTTTCCAAGAAGATGGGTAAATTCTTTTTCGGTAGGATAATGAAAAAAGCCTGGATGTCAGTTCGTTGGCGCAGTTTTTTAATATGATAGCAGTTATTCTATTCCATCCGGTCCTGATGCATTTTGCGTATCTAGCTCTTTGAGGATTTTACGAATATCATTATCTTTCTTTTTTATCGTTTTTGAGATGATATTGGCGTTAGAAATTTAAATATACGTGTTTTTAATTTTTCTACTGTTTTTTCAATTTTATTTTAAAATTTTTTTTAATTAGTTATTTTGCTTTGGAGGAAAAAATAAATGAAATTGTTTATTTTATTTTACTATTTTACATTTTTATTAAAAATAAAGGTCTTAATTTTCCACTTAACACAAAAAGAAAATAAAATATTTTTGTAAAAAATTCAAAAGAAACTTAAACTATTAAAAATTATGCAAAAGCAAATTCAAGAATTTCAAAAAAGAAATAAAAAAAATAATAAAAAGAAGTAAACACATATCCATATTAATAACGCCAATATTATCTGAAAAACGATAAAAAAATATATTCCGTATTTAAAAAAAGGAAGTTGATGATGACTCTTTGAAGACAAACCGTCGGATTCCAAACTGGATATCACGACTGGATAGAGCGGAAAAAGTGACCATGCAAAAGTTCAATCCAAAATGAAATTCGTTTTTAACTAAGCTCAGGAAAAAAATTAAACGATTTTTCAATATTTCGATTTTTTTCCAGATATCTCCGGAAGTACTCGGAATTTTAAAACTTTCTAAACGGCATATTGTTAGGCACCTAAATGCACAATTTTGCCTTAATTTGACCGACACTCTATCTCTTACGGTTTTCGAGTACCCCATACATGGACTCGAATTCGATCCACCCTGTACATGTTATTTTTTAAACAAGAAAATTAGTATCACTTGCGGTGAGACCAAAAAAGATATTGGTTTGTTTTCATTATTGCAATACCATTAAACATAAAATTATGGCAACCGTCATTTAAACCTCAGCTGAATCTATATTATGGAAATGTAATAAATCTAAAATAATTTACATTGACAATCCACCGAACCCAACAATAAATAATTAGGATTTCTTTCGTATATCATCATAAAACTTAATTCAACCTTCTCTAAATTTGGGGCGTCCGTCGTCTACAGTGGCCATTAGCATTTCAAAATATCAAAGGCCTAAAAGGTCAAAATGTCAAATCTCTCCCTCGGGAGCGGTGTCCTGGATCTAACAGATAAACATGAATAAATAGACGAGAATATTTCGATTAAAGTGGAGGAGACATGTGGTTAAATTTCGTATTAAATTCGCGTTATCATTCATGTTATTTGGACCACACAAAAATGTATTTTATTATGTCACTGTTTAAAATTCCAGTGAAGTAAGAAGCTTCCTCACACCGGGATACCCGGTGAGGGAATAAACATATAAAAAACTCAAAAAATTTCGACACGTCAATGTTATGCTTTTTATGTCGGATTTATGCATACGGAGTGGTTATGTATGCTTCTTTGATATAATGCACCTTAGTAACATTTGTTATTTCATTTCTGAGAGAGTTCTAAGTACAGCTTGTTTAAGTAAGACACTTTATGCTTAAATTCAATTATTTTAATATTTGACGTCCGAAAATTTACACTTTAGATTAATTTGAGACACTCTAAAACGGTTTGAGTAATAGTAAAATGAATAACAGAGACCGACATTTTAAGTTATGCTTTTTACTTTAAATCTTTAAAACATCTTCCTAAAGAAACTGAAGCTGTCTACTAAACACTTACAATTGATCCCCAGCAAAAGCAATGTTAGTTAATTGATCATTGAAAACAAATAAAATACAACGAATCGCATAATAAGCAATCTTCAATAACATGTGTTTAGCATGGAAAAAATGATTCATTAGTCTAATTAAGGCCTATTTGTTTTAGCCGAATTACATCACACTGTTTGGCTCAGTGTTTGTGTCTTGTCAGTGTATTTGGCATCATAAAGTTTCAAAGAATTTATGGGAATATTATTCGCAATCGTGGAATTTTCCCTCTTGTTGTTGGGAACGTGAAGTCTGGTGAGACATAAATAGTGAAAATCTTTTAAACTGTTTTTATAAAGTTATGAATATCGTTTAAATATTATTAAAAAATATAATTTTTTTCTCAAACTGTTTTTTTAAAGATCTCCGACTATATTGTCACTAACTCAAACGATTTCAACAGAAAACAAAAACCTTCATTTTCAATGCAATAAGCAGATTTCCTCAATCTTATCGGATGAACCCTAATTTATAGGACACAATCTCAAAACACAATTAGTGGGATCATACACAAATAACAAAGATATTATGAATCAAACTTTACATCGTTGCACACGTCACTTTACAGTTTTCATATATCAAAAAAAGTGAAACATGTTCTGTCATTTTCCGACCTTGTTATTATTTCGGCAACTTGAGCGAATGTAAAATCAAAATCCCCCAATTTCTAGTCCATTTTAGGGTTCACTGGAATTAAATGAGAACTTACCTCAAATGGGTGGTCCCTGAGATAGGCTTCGACGAGGGGAGAAATTTCCTCTTCCCTACAAAGGAGGATTTGATGGAGGGAAGGATGGGATCCTGGGATGGACTAGTCTGGTTTACAGACGGGTCCAGAATGGGAACACTGCCTGGAGCTGACGCATACTATAAGGCTCTGGGGGGAATTATCCACCTCACTGGGCTAGCACATTGGGTCTGGGAGTCGTTAAGGCTCAATGTCTGTGGCAGGAGGATATTGTTTTGATTCAACAATAAGGCCTCACACATGGCGTTGAAGTCGGTCCGCACGCGGGCCTTGTTGGTGAGGGAGTGTAGGAGCTGGCTGATTGTAGCAGAGCTGCAGAGCATAAAATGGTTACGCTAGTCTGGGTACCGGGATACTCCGGTGTACATGGAGGCAAGGCCGCTGACGCCTCAGCCAGAGATGGCTCCGCATGTACATACTTAGGGCATGATCCCTGTGTGGGGATTGCCAAGAGTGTTTGCGAAAGAGCTTTAGAGGCTTGGGCGGAGAGGCGGGCCGAAGGTTTATGGCGGACGCCTCCGGGGATGAGACAAACAATGCTCATGATACATGGGCCCGGGAAAAGTCTGGCCAAGGGTGTTGATGGGCCTACCTAGGAGGGAGTGCAGGGCGCTAGTAGGTTTCTACACAGGGCTGTAGGCTTAAACGATATTTGACTCTGCTGAAAATTGCGCAGCAGGAGAGTGTGGTGCATGGACGACGATGAGACTCCATACCATCTACGCGGGGACAATATTCAGAATCTTTGGCGCGACGCCGATCGAGCCAGATTCAGTAAGTTGTGTTAGCATGAAGGACATGCGGGCTTTCTTAAAGAAGGCCGGCATCCTGGAGGTTCTCTAATACGGGCTGTGGAACATAGGGCCGAATTGATGGCCTAAGTGCAAGGCCCGGTAGGGGCCACCTCTTCGGTTACTGACTAGTCGACTAGTTGGACTGCTACTTTAGCAAGAAAAACGGCTGAACTTAGTTTGAGTCTTTCACTATCAAGTCGCTATAGGACTTCTTTGTCCTACTGATGGGATCAGAAAAAAAATCGAAAGCGACCGAATCCCAAATCAGGTCAAAGACTGAACCTTTGCATATAAGCATTGTGTTTGGCTAATAAGCCTTAATAGTGATGCCCATTTTGCTCCTTCGTTTTCTACTTGTCTTTTCAGTTGTGGGAAAGCCACAATAATATTTCAGTTTTCAATGTATATATATATATATATATATACTTAGTTTTATTTTCCTGGGAATAAAGTCCTTGTAAATAACAACA
>MU189115.1:0-14801 GCA_016904865.1 Pissodes strobi | reverse complement strand
AAAAATTCCATTAAAAAACAAGTTTTAATTTTTTTTGACAATTATTTTTTAATAAAATCAACTTGAAATTTGACAAAATCCTATTATTTCAATTCTTTTTTTTATTTTTGATTTGAATTTTTCCTAGAAATATTTTTTCTGGCGGAAAAATCTATTTTACTCTTTAGCTAGGTTTTCTATGGTATTTTGTTTGCTTTTTTTAGACTGATTACTTCGTAAGGGTTTTGTTTATGATGCAGAAACTTTCATCGAAATTATCGGGAATATATATTTTTAAGAAATCAATAATACAAAAGTTTCCCATATAGCCAATATATATCTAAAAATGAAAATTAAGTAACACGCATTAAAAAAATTTCATTACAACATACAAAATAAACATAGAACTAAAACACTTAGGATGTATTTATTGCTGTATTTTATTATAGTTAAATATTAAACCTGTTTAAGGATTTATATTTTTTTGAAAATTTAAATCTTTTTACTGATTTAAATCCTTTTAGAAAGATTTAAATAGTATTTTTAAATCAAAAATCAAAGATACTTTTCAGAAAGATTTAAATTATAAATTAAAAATCTCAAAGTATTTAAAGAAAAAAATGTATTTAAATCACAAAAATGATTTAAATCTCACTGATGGTGATGGGTCTGCTTACAAGACATGGCTTGTGACACTTTTTGAACGTTCGTTGTCGCGTACCTTCCATTTGTTTGATTTTCATACTTGCTTGAATTTAACCCAATGGTGTCGTACATGCGTAAAAAGAAATTTGTGTTTATAACATCCAGCTGCAGCTACAAATTAAAATATTTTCCTATTAATTATCGATCTAGAAATATATCTGGTGCCCACATTCTTCTTCTTTTTCCCTTTTTTATGTTTTGTCAAATAAGATATAATATTTCCGACCCAACAGAATCTGACATGATATTAAAATAATAACAAAAAATTGAGCAACTAGAGACAAGTTTCTCACACAGCTTCATAATCATAAAAGCAATTAAAACTTACCAGTAATTTTACGGAGCCAAATGAAATTAAGACCAAATCCTAAAACCTCAGCCATAGGCGCAACTCGCAGAGTTGACTTCCTTACAAAAAGGTAAATTCTTTGGTTTCACTTAAATTCTTTACGATTTCATCATTGTACATAATTTTAAGGGACGTGCCTCGTGCTTTAGTGTGATCAGATTCTTGCAAATTGCTCGATTTTGATTAGATTTCGGGCAGGGAGGTGATTGTGGCCAAATATATTCAAGTAAAGTTAAACTCTCTTATATCCGAATAATAAGTTGGGCTAATAGTGTTAAGATTCTTAAAGAACAAAGGGTAGAATAGTTCTACGGGACGAGAAAAGAACCTGCGGGACACGAAAAGAGCCTACGGGACATGAAAAGAGCCTACGGGACAACACCCAAGAGAACCTTGTGACGTAATTCCGTGGGGGGTATCTAAAAAAATATAAATATATATAATATTCGTCTTGGTCAGATCTTATCCGCTACGTTCTCAACTTGTTACTAATTTTCTTTAGTATGTGCATGTATAGGAAGTGGTATGCATATATATTTTCCGTATGAATCATGTGAATATATTGAGCGTAGAGCACAGTGTAGGGGCACATACTTTGGATGTGTTATTTTTTTATTCAGCGGTCAAGTTTTACTTCTTGGTTCGGGGGCATGATAGAAATGTCGTAACTTAATTCTCCTTCTTAAGTACATGTTTCCTTTAATAGATAAATTCATTTCAATATTGTATTCAAGTTTGTGTCTATATTTAAGGTTATTTTCTATAAATTAATACTGCGTTTTCATTAAACTGTACAAGTAAGGAAAAATAGATGTATAAAGAATGGCCATTTGAGTTTTATTGCCAGTATTGACTGGTCACTTACGAAATTGTAATTATTGAAGATAATCGTTTCACAAACATCTACTTTAGAACCTACTACAAAACAACGTGAATTGAACAGGGTCTTAGCCGACAGTGCCGATAAATCATTAACCATTGTTAGAATCACGTCCAAAGAGTCTGGACCTATAGGGACAACGAATGTGCCTTGGGTCAGGGGCGTTTAAATATTCTTGAACAAGACGCGGTATTCAATTTTTAGGCCTGTGGCCCATCTGTAGTTTGTATCAGTAAGGGGCTTCATGGTACCCCACAGTAAAAGGCCCCCTCGGTAAATTTCCCCCCGTTCTCCCCCCCTCCCCGTCCGCCACAGTGCCCACCACTTATATCAAATGAATCTTTAATGTCCGTAATTCAAAGTTCGTTAATCCACATAGGCCGTTTAAAACCACACGCATTTTTCCCACCTCCGCGACAACTTTTCGGATAATGATATTTAACTATTTTACTGGTACCTAAGGCTGCTGATCAATCACATAAACGATCCAATATACAAAGTATACTCATAATAAAATATCCAAGCTTATATACACGAATTATCTCATCTCATATTATAACGATTGATTAAAAGTCAATCTAAAAATTAGATACCCCAACAAATCAACCCCCCAATTTCCGTGGCGCGAAATTCTCCTCCACCTGTAAACGAATTTATGGAGAAATTGGCGAATAAAATGCGAAGATTGAACAGCTAACTGCATTAGGGGTTGGCGGGGCTCGGGAGGAGCCTCAATCTTAAATTTTAATGAGAATGGAAGTTGTCTGCAGGTGAAAATTTAATTCGAGCCCGAGACCCTGCACCTAACAATTATCGCATCAGATATAGACGTATTTTGTGTAAATATAAATCGAATACGAGAATTTTCTCATCATATTTTTAATAAATAAACTTCGTGTTGGTGACTTTATTTGCATGTCTGTGTCAGTGGACCAAAAATCATTGGAAGGGCGGCATATAGAACCAAGTTAAAGCCATACGAATTCCATATCCATATAAATATTTGGAAACTATATCTGAAGGGTTCACTCACTAATTTCCAAATATTCGCATGGAATACTTCAATGATCTAACAATTGTATATTGACCGGTTAAAGTCAAAATCGGGGGTATTCCATGTAAATTGTCGGATATTTATTAACCCATAGAGTACGTTTGTCAATATTCAAACATTTTCATGGAATGCCTTGATTATCTAACGATTATTTTGATGGCATCCAGTCCAAGTCAAAACCATGTGCAATGGATATTTAGAAATTTAACCCATATCGGTTACGATCTCTAGTTTCTAAATATTCGCGTGGAATGCGTCGCTGATCTAACGATTGTACTTTGCACTGATGATTTGGACCAAGTCCAAACCGTAGATATTACAAGTGAATATTTGAAAATTAATGGGATTAAATCACTAATTTTTAAGTATTCAAGTTAAGACCATAAACATTTCATGTGATTATTGGAATTATTGGAACTAATATTCAATAATTGTTGATTCGAGATATGTATTGTATTAATAGGCTTCGGATCAATTTAAAATCTTGACAATTCCATCTGAATATTTCAAAGTTTAACCCACAGAGTCCATTGCCCTTTCCAAAGATTCGCATAGTCATGGAATAACTTGATCATCGACGATCGTATTGATAAAATCTATATCAAATATTCCATATGAATTTTTACAAATTTAACTCGGGCGGATCCAATTACTAACATTCGTACATAATGTTGATGATTTGCTGGTTACATTGATGGCATTCGGACCAAGTTAAAACCGTAGATATTACCTACTTGTGAATATCTGGAAATTTTATGGTACAAAATCACAAATTTTTAAATATTCGTCAGGAAGACGATTGTATTAATGACATTCATATCAAGCTCAAATCACGACTATCTCTTTCTTCCAAGTATTTACTTGAAAATTTAATTCTCGACAATTTTTAAATATTGGCACAAAATTCCTTGATGACTTGGCGATTGTACTGACGGCATTCGAAACCATAAAACTTGCAAGTGAATATTTGAAAATTTAGGGCAGAATCATTCATTTTAAAATTATTGGAATAAAGTGCCTTGATAATTTTACGACTGTATTCTACTGATAATATAAGAATCAAGTAAAAATCATAGATATTCAATGTGAGTATTGAAAACCATACCCATGGGATTCAAGGTATAGCTTACGCTTACAGATAATCTCATGGAATACCTTGATGATCTGTATGGGAGTAAGTCAAAACCATGCTTCGAAATTTAACCCATGGGTTCGATGTTAGTTTCCAAGTATTTATGGAATGTCTTGATGATTCAACGATCGTATTGATGACATTTGCATCCTGAAATATGAAGCATTCCATGTGCGTACTAGGAAAAATCATCCAAGAATTCCAATAGTAATTTCCAAATATTCGCATGGAATGCGTTGCCTGTTTAGCGATTGTATTAATCACCTTTAGAACAAGTATAAACTAGAGGCATTCTACGTGTGGAATATTTGGAATATTTCAATCGAGTATTTGGACATTAACCACATGGGGTTCAATCGCTAATTTCCAAATAAATGCATCGAATGCGGAGTAAGTCAAAATCATACTTAGAAATTGAACCCATGGGTTCAATGTTAGTCTTCAAGTATTTATGGAATGACTTGATGATTCAACGATCGTATTGATGACATTTGGATCCTTGAATATTAAACATTCCATGCGCGTACTAGGAAAAATTTTCAAAGAAGTCCAATAGTAATTTCCAAATATTCGCATGGAATGCGTTGCCTGTTCAGCAATTGTATTAATCACTTTTAGAGCAGGTATAAACATGAATATTTGGACATTAACCACATGGGGTCCAATCACTAATTTCCAAATAATCGTTTCGAATGTCTTGAAGTTCGGACCATTATATTGTTGAAATTTGAATCAACTCAAACCTATAGGCATTCCATCCTTATGGTTTGGCTCGAGTACAATCATCAGATCATCTAGACATGTATTATGAATATTTACGCATGGGGTCCTATCACTAATTTCAAAATATTCTCAAGGAATGCCTTGATGTTCTCAAGGTTGCATGACTGGAATCTGGATTAAGTCAAAACTGTAGGCATTCTATCGTAATGGTCATGACTGCAATGCAATTGTCAGATCATCTAGGCAGTTCATGTGAATATTTGGAAATATACTCCATGAGGTCAAATCACTAATTTCCAAACATTCGAATTAAATGCCTTGATGTTTTTAAAGTTGCATTGATGGAATCAACATCGTAATGATTTTGACTATAATGCAATTGTCAGATCATTTAGACATTTCATGTGAATATTTGGAAATATAATCCATGAGGACGAATCACTAATTTCTAATCATTCCAATGATATTGTAACAAGCAAATTTTATAGGCGACTTCTTTGGAATAGGCGAGGACGTGACAACCCTGCAAGGCGAGTGGTGGCAGGGTCGAGTCATGAAGTTATGTTATTATGATGATTGTACTGGTTGAGGATTAAGGTGTAAGGTGAAAATATTATAGGCGAAACAAAACGTGTTAGTAAAAAGTGCTGTTAAAGATCAGGAGTCGGATAACCTACGAATTGTGTTATTTGTTGTGGAGAACGGTGAAAAACGCGATTCTCGGCGATTTGAATCACGTTGGAATTTTGAATCTTCTCTTTCTTTGTGTCTGGCGGCATTACGAAGATTCTAACTATTGGCTGGCGTTTATGCTATCCTTGACAGTGGATTGATATTTGACAATTTTTGAGAAAAGCGACAAAACAAAAGGCGATCGTTGGTACTGGCCCCAAGTACCAAGTACAAGAAGGATGAAAAATCAAGTGAGTCATGCATGGCGGTAGGGCATGCTTGTGACGAAAGGGCAGATTCCGCTTGCAGTTCAGGCGGTATGGGGTGAAGGGCAGGCAGCGACATTATTGACCCTTTCGATCCTGAGAGCCGGGACTGTAACGTAGTCAGGTGGTTGAACAAAAGTGACCAGTTAAGCGATATTCATGGATGGTCGAACTATGAGAGAGCGCATTGAAGGGTGCAGCAAGGCGCTAGTTTAATCGGCTCGATAAATATGACCTCTCAATGGAAGACTGGTAGGCGGCTCTTAGGAAGGCGTTTCCTAGAGTGTATGATTTTGCTCAGCTGCTCAAGGAGCCATGACCCATTATTATCATAAAATGGCGTTGGATCGAAAGGTGTGGGCTTTCAGGCACAAAGGCGCTTTCGTGTCTGGTTGTCGGTCTACCTCTTGATATACTGGCTTCCTTTCCTCTTTTGACAGGTATCGGCGTCAATCGAGCGGTATCGTGGAATTGACGGAACGAGAAAGTCTAGAATCATACATTGGCGAAGGCGACGAAGACTTTGCGGTCTTCTGCGGCGATTCTCAAATTGAGAGAGGCATTTGAGAACCCAAGGCGTATTATTTCCGACCGCGGGCTGGCGTTTACGCGCAAGGCGTTTGCCGACTGGCAAGGCGAGTTGTAAAACACGTGTTGCATGCAATCGATGCACCAAAGGCGAATGGTCAGGTTGAAAAGCGCATGCGAGTCCAATTGGTGAGATGCAAGTGATGAATGCTACGTTGACAGAAGGCAAGACCTAAGGCCACTTAAGGTCCAAACTTCATTTGACACAGAAAAAGGCGCGTGAAAACCTGACAAAGGTGATTGTCGATAAAAGGCAGAAGGTTGCAACTGCAGGTGTAACCTTTAAGGTAGGCGATTTGGTGCATGGCGAAGGCACAGATCGACAAGATCTGGTTGATTTACTAGAAAGTTAAATTAACGAGGGCATTAATTGTTGCAAGATGGCCGAATGTAACAAGCAAATTTTATAGGCGACCTAGCTTTGGAATAGGCGAGTACCTGATAACCCTGCAAGGCGAGTGGCGGCAAGGTGGAGTCATGAAGTAATTAGGATGACTGCGCTGGTTAAGGGTTAAGCTATAAGGTGAAAGTATTAGTGGCTGTAATAATATAGGCAAAATAAAACGTGTTGGTAGAAAGTGTTGTTTACAATATGCCAAAATGATCTAGCGATTGTATTGTAATTGAACCTAATCAAAATCATTACAGCTTTTGTTTCGACTTAATTCAGATGCCAATAATAAATACAATCAGATTTCAGATCATTAAGTTCAGAGAAAACCTTAATAATTGCGAATCTTGAACCCCTGAGTGGACGGGGATTTTAAACAAGGTTAACGGATCTCGACAAATGTTCTGGTTTTGTCTAATGTCAGTTCGTGAATTTTCTTATATTATGGGAATTATTTTCCTATATTAAACTTTGTATAAATATTTATCGAAATTTTTTTCAGGTGAAGCAATTTTTATAAAAAACACACGCTTCTATCAAGGGATTACAGGTAATGCCTTTTCGAATAGACTAACAGAAACCACAATTTTAATATTTATACCTTATTTTCGTGAACACCTGGTTAGTGGGTTTCGTATTACATGGGACAATATAATTATTGGGGTTTTAAGGTCACGGGAAACTTTATATGATATTTCCGCGGTAAATAGCGAATATATTACCTTCATTATATTCAAGACATCTTTAGACTGTATTCTATATTAAAAATTTTATGTGTCTTGACTTGAGAAAGTATCTTTTATCTGCTGTCTTTATAACTGTTTTATATCGGTCATTGCTTCATTAATACTTTTTGATATAGTGAATTCTGAGGGGCGAGATTCAAAGTAACACTTAGTGCTACGTCTGCATTTGAAGGCAGAATTTCGTTTAATAGCAAATCCCAAATTTGATTATTTTTCAAATGTTTTGCCCAAATTGATTATTTAACTTGAAAGCGCATCTGGTGGGGAAGTTAAATTGTATAAAAGTGAATGAGACGCATTTCGGATTAACCCTTAATATTGCCTGGTACATGAATACCAATATGAATTTTAATATCCCTTAAATTTTATCAGTACAATGACCATTTTCTATTTGGTGTCAACTTGGGCAAAAATATACCGTTCCCGATCACCACTCCACCACGGGCTCTCTTAACATAATATTTCCTTTTCTCGAGCACACTGTAATATGTGAATTTCCTAAACCATTAAAGTGCTTTATCAGTATTAGTTTTAATGACTCAGTTTTCGTAGCTCAATTATTAATAAACCAATATATGACAAACTATGGCAAGTGATAATATACTCAAACATATACATGGATGTGTTTTTTATAGTAAATTTTAAGGGGCGAGATTCAAAGTAACACTTGATGCTACCTCTGCGACTGAAGGCAGAATTACGTTTAATAGCAAAGCCCAAATTTGATTACTTTTCAATGGCTTTATCCACATTAATTATTAAACTTGGAAATCAGAGCATCCAGTGTTGTGCGTTTACTTATATCTCGTGACGAAGCTAAATTTTATAAAAGTGAATGAGACGTATTTCGGATTAGCCCTCGATATTGACTGGTACATTAATACAATATGAATTTTGATGCCCATTAACGTTTATCAGTACAATGACTATTTTCAATTTGGTGTCAACTTAGGTAAAAATATACGGTTCCCGATCACCACTCGATGTCCACCACCGGCTCTCTCAACATAATATTTCCTCTTGCCGAGCCCACTTAAACGGATATATGGATTTGACGCGTATGCAGAGGTGTAGATTAATTGGAATGCCTACTCTATTTTAGCAGGACAATTAGGTACTAATTAACAATATTTTCAATGAACGAAATTGTGACGCAAATGTCAGCCTCAGGTTTACAAAATTACAATTATCCTTTTCGATTTTGAAGCGCAATTCAATCTGATGTAGTTGGGATAATTTCGCAGAGTACAGGATTCATTAAATGGAAATGGAATATTTTGGTCCAAAATCTGTAATATGTGAATTTCCTAAACCATTAAAGTACTTTATCAGGATCAGTTTTAATTCTTAGTTTCCCTATGTCAATTATTAATGAACCAATATATGTTAAACTATTAGAAGTGATAATATACTTAAACTACATTCATATATATTTTTTGCTTTATGCAGTGTATGCGGTAAGTAAATGACGTACTCTCGGGAGCATATAGAGGAGGTCAGAATAAGCCTAATTTGTCATAGAAAAAATCCCAGAATGATCCTTAACTGAGATACAAAGTCGCGAAGGGTGTTCAGGGATTTACCTTTTCGGCTCTAACTTTTAAACAGACTTGTATACAGAGCTGAAAACCGATTTTTAAAATAACTTTGGCTGGTCATTCCTCTTTAAAAAGTGCTCTACATTTGTTTTGATAAAATTAGCCGTTTACGAAAAAAAAAATAAAACACTAGACTTTTTTATTTCGTTAACAATGTGTTATTGACATTTATTATAATTGTCTCATTGATTGAGAGTTAAATAATGGAGAATTATTTCTGTAGCAAATATGCTGCTGACATACATCTTATTTATGGACAAGCACTTGATAATTGTGTGGGGGTAAGAAGAATTCATTTTGTTCAATTTGCAAATCGACGTTTATTATACCGAAGAACGTTTGAAAAGTGATGGTAACTTAAGAGAAATAGGTAAACGTCAAGTGAAATAAAAAATGCTAAAAGTAGCCAATCTTTTCTAATCCATTCTAGGAAGTTTTTGCCGCATCGTGGTGAAGATGGGCGTGTTAGAAGAGCAAGGAACCTTCAGTTAGAAGAGGAAACACCGAATGAAATTTCTAAAGATCCCTCTAATAGTCATGAAACCCTTCGAAAGGTGGATGCCATATGTAGTATAACGTACCCGGGCCTGTTCAACATAGTTGAATCAGATAAGTAAAATTGTGCTTTGTCTTTATTTTGCCAATGATCGTCAAAATAGATTAAAAAGAAAATCAACACCTACGTTGATTTATTATTATATCTTTCACAATTTTTAATTATTCGGATTGCGCTTCGACTAGACTCAATTAGGGAAACTTGAGGGGTGCGTCATGTAAATTAAACCACAGATTCCTAATACGCTTAATTTATTAAAGAAAAACGTGCCGGACTCAGCCTGGAATTCACGAGGGGAAAGAGTACGGCAGAGAAACCCTCGATCTAAATTCCTAAACCAAATTATGCTGTATAATCCATTAATTAAATTACTGTCTCACGCACCGCAATTTGTCGTTCCACACTTGTGACAATACTACAATACATTCAAAACTGAAGAGTTTAGTATTAGTTAGCCAGACGTCGCCAGCAGGTACTGAGGTCCCATACGGGAGGCTACTCAGCTAGAGTTGCAAATTGAGCCAATATCTCTAGTAAGACCTGCAGGCCGATTAATATATATTTCTTTCGTCATCGCTTAGCGATTGATTATATTATGTACTTAAACACTTCTGTGATTGAACAGTATTTCTCTTGTAGGCTGTAAGATTATAGGATACGGAAGAACGCTTCAAATAGCTTATACCTTTACTGTTGCTTATTACTAATAGTCATTTCGATATAATATATTTCAATTCCGAATATATGGTTTTATTCTGTGTAATTGTGCACAGGCTACAGATCTTTTCGGGTGCTTATAAGCAATTGGCATCAAGTCAAAATCAAGGTTACAAATTAATGCTAATTTAATTTCACATGGGTTTCATACAAAAGCAAATCATTAAAAATATAACATTTGTTAAAAGAACGACTTAGGGTGCTTTGCTCGCAAGCTCACGATTTATAGCTAGGATATTCGCTCAGTCAGGGGAGGAAAATGTTAGTGGATTCATCAAGTCCCTTACTTACATTACAATCACAGCCATACTAAAACTTAAATTTCAGCACGAAAAGACAGACCGAAAAAGCAGTGTTAGTCACAGCATAAAACGATTTCATTAAATATATACACATGTTATTCCATCAAATATTAATTATCAATGAGAATAAAATAAATATTTATGCAAATCATGTTAATAACAATATCAAAATATATACACATGTTATGCCATCATATATGAATTATCCATGAAAATAAAAGAAATATTTATGTAAATTATGTTAATAACAATATCAAAATATATACACATGTTATACCATCAAATATTAATTATCAATTTGAATAAAAGAAATATTTATGCAAATCATGTTTCAATAACTGCAGCAGCACCTACGCATACGCCTCAAATCCATATATGCCTCTAAAATATCGTCCTTTTGTTGATCCCCGTGCAGGCAGAAAATAACATCAATAATATTTAAGAAGACATCCTAACATAAGTGAACGACTAGCTCAGAACTTAACACCTGCTCGTGAAAAAATTACTGAAGCGAATCTACACCAATGGCTTCAAGAAATTGGGGAGTACCTGAAATCCAAAAATGTATTTGAAGTGATCAGTGTCACTTCTAGTGTGTTCAATTGCGAACAGAGTGCCTTTTATTTACAGCCGAAAGGTGCTAACGGCCAATGCAGCTTGAGAACTATCTATGGTTGTTCAAAAATATGAATGCATTCCGAGCCATATCGCAAGGAATATCAATAAAAATTGGGGTATAGGACGATCTGAGAGTGGATGGAAGTGCAGATCAACATTTTTTGAGTATATAACAAATGTTTTTGTGTCATGGTTAAATGAAAAAGACATTGAAATACCAATTCTTATGTTTGTGGATGGTTTTGTTACATTTACATTTACATTTATCAGAATTAATTCTGCTGTTTGAATGGAATAGAAATGTTGGCGATATATTCAGATTCCACACACTTGAGTCAACCTATGGATGTTGCAATATTCAAGCCACTAAAAGTATTATGGAAAAACTGCGTGACAAACTGGCATATTGAGAATGCGGGAATGAAATTGCGGCAAGTCAATTTTGAGACTGTTTTTGAGCAAGCACTTCCACATATGACATTGGAGATTATCCAAAATGGAATTTCACCATTTAATTTTGATTAAATTTGCAAACATTGCAACGCGCCTTCACAAACTGACATCAGTGTTGCTTTAAAAGTGCTTGGAACATTTATTTCAAATGATAAAATTGACGTTATAAGAACATGCATTAATTCAGATTGGACAGGAAATATAGAAAACATTTCACTTCTCTATGTATGGAAATCACTAAAAACCACAACAAAAAGCATAGTTGCAATAAATGACGAGGAAAATAAGAAAAAAATGAGGAGACAAAATCATCAGACAAAGAAAAACTAAAACTGATGATGCACAACATGTGATAAAAGAAATTACCCTGGAAATTACAACAGTTCGATTGAAACAGTTAATTCTGGATTAGTTTTGTAATTTTAAGACAGGTTGTTCTGGTACGAATATGTCCTTAAATGCAAATCAAATGACACCACAAAAACAAATTTTAATACATCCACATCTAACTCCGTTTTGCAGCCAGGTATTAAATCCCCCTTAAATGCTGCATTTGTAAATACCAGGTTCCAAGTCCATTTAAGAGAGCTCTTCTTTGGCCGGAAGAAAAAAATCTGAAAAAAAACGCAAAAAGACAAAATTCAATCTCTCGTAACATTGGCGATGTGGCACGAATACCATTGAAAGGAAGAAATATAGAAAAAAAGAAAAAAGTGGAAGAAAACGAGAAAAGAGCAGAAACCAGGAGACAAAAAGCATCGCAAAGAGCGGCAATGAAGAAGAATAAAAAAAATTAAAGAGAAAGAAAAGGGAAAGTTTTACTGAAATTGAACAATGGGTGGAAAGTAGAGTAGATTGATCACGATATAGAAATTGATGAAAACCCAGAGGAAGACGATGTTCCTACATTTCGTGGCTCAAATTTATTCTTTTACCACTTTGATTTTGTTTTTATATCGTGAATGTTTAAAAATAAATTTCATAAAAAAGAGAGATCTTTCTTACGAAATAATAGAAAAGTTAAACTGAATCAATATATTGAAAATCAGAAAGTCAAAACTCGATAGCTAAACCGCGACGCAGCGTTGCCATAATCAAATAATGTCCAGATATACATCGGGTAATTAAAAAATCACTGTGTGTGAACTACCATTTTGTGGCACCGGGCCTTATATTTTCTCCATTGCACGCGTTTCTTGACGATCATCTAGGAATATTTCGTCCCGCTTCGGAATCAATTAATTTTTCCCAAATCCCATAGAAAGTCACTAGACCTTACACCATCTTTGCAAAAGCGTATTTTTCTAATTAAAATTTTCCCGCATTTTCGTCATAATCGAATCTGCAAATCCGCTGCTAAATGGAGTCGAGAGCCGTGAGAAATGGCAGATAAGTCAAGTGAAAAATTAGATCAATTATTCGGATTTAATTGTGTTACCTAGTTGAGACCGGTAAAATGGTTTTCATATGATGACGTTTTGATATTAAGATATTTGAGAGTAAATATTTCATTCAATAGCTTGGCTACTAAAAATATGATGTGGGAACATATTTTCCTTAGTGGACACGATGCACAAAAGTTAGAATTCCAGCTTTGTTTAATATATATTTGATGAAAAAGCACATGAAACTAGCTTTTGGCATTGACTAAACGAAACATCAAAATATATTATTAATTAATATAAGGCGAGATATAAGGTGTTATTTGCCCTACATATTAATCCTCTGAAACAAGACTATTTTATTCCATTGAAGTTAAAATTGCGTTTAAATGTAGTTATTTTTTATGAAATTTTAATAGTACCCTGACGATAAAAAAAAACTTTCGTTATCGAACCAATCAGACGGGTCATTCACCTGACAGAAGTGATGAAAATTTTATTCGTCTATTACCGGGCTAGTTTCTGCTCCGAACACAAATACCTAGTGAACGTATAAAAGGGTTCGTTGATTATTTATGGGAAAGAGAAACGAACGATCGTTGTTTTCGCGTTTCCGACGTTTGTCCGATGAAAATATTTCATTTTATACAGGGGCGTTAATATATAACGATCCTGGAGACGGAGATCTCTCTCTGGAACATTATCTAATTAATTGAAAATAGTAAATTCTATGGTGATATTTAAATAGCATCGGTAATTTTATTATTTTGTAGAACCTAAGTCACGTCCAGCTTATTTGTGAGTTATTGGAAAAAGAAAGCTTCTTTTAGACAAGTTTCCTAACGTGCGCTAGTGGCAAAGGCTTGAACTTTAACGATCACGTCTTATATGTAATATCATTGTTGAAACATGAGAGCTGGCAAATGTATTATTAGTTGTAAAATCACATTAAAAAAAACATGTGTGCTTAAGACAAGACGACCGAAGTTAAAATTTGAACAAAGCAAGATTGATATTATGAAATACAAGTATTTCCTTGTTCAATACTTTAAAATTATCTCCTGAAACTGCCTCTAATAACCAAAAAACGTCCACATTTTCCAATGCTGACTCATTTTCCGACTTCAAACAGTTTTGAATGAGATTTCAGGCAATCAAACCTATACATCTTCATATTTTAACCTAAACGTCATGTAAAATATTGAAAAACGTATAGTGTTCTTTCAAATGTCTCATAAGCAAATATATCTATTCAAAGTAGCAAAATTGCCAGAATATTGGACATTTTTGTGTTTTTCTGCATGCTTGAATTTAAGCTCGATTTTCTCGTAAAATTGATATATAACTTTTAACAGATATCATGAGGTTTACAACGAATATATTATTTACTTATCTATCTTACAGGTTATTTACAAAATAAATGTTCCCAATTACAAAGTACTTTTCTAAACTACTATCTAACTAATCTAAGCTAATAGCTATAATAAGCATATTGCTCAATGCCACAAAATATTCTTGAGTTTCTTTTTTAATGAATTTTAAGATATTAAATATGCCTGATTCTGTTTCTATTCTATTACACGCATAACCAACAGTGTCCAGAATCCACTAGAGACCAATTTTTCAGGAGTTTACAGAACGAGGCAAACGTCCTAACAACATAGCTACTTTCATAACAATGACCGGACTA
>MU189114.1:15173-55254 GCA_016904865.1 Pissodes strobi | reverse complement strand
CAACTAATAAACCAAAATGAATACAATATAGTATCTGTTTGTGAGCACTGGCTAAGTAAAGGGGAACTTAATAACCTTCATATAGAGAATTAAAAAATCGGCTCTGAATATTGCAGAGACGAAGGGGTCAATGGTGGGGGAACTATGTTACTGTTTCACCATACACTGCCATTTAAGCCAGTCATAATAAAAATTGAAAGCACACCAAAAATTTTTGAATATAGTATTAACAGCTTTAGTATAAATAAAGTAAATTGTATTTTTATAAGTATCTATCATAGCCCTCAGGCAGATACTACCACCTTTCTTTTAAATCTAGAAAGTTTGTTAGAAACTGTGGTTAAGACATGTAATAATGTTATAGTTTCAGGTGACTTCAACATAGATATAGGCCAAAGTAGCAGTGCACGGACAAGGTATAGGGACTGCTTTCTAGATGATTTTTTGTCATACAATTTCATACCTCTGGTAGACTTACTCACCAGGTATTGCCACACAACAGCCACAGTAATAGACATTTTTTTTATTAATTTTGATACAAGGTCCGACATAACTATTTTCACTTCCCCATTGTCAGATCATGAAGGCCTTGAACTGAGAATATATTATGAGGGACCAAAAGCAGAGGTCAATAAAAAACAAAAAACTTACACGCCCTTTTCTACAGAAAACATTCAATATTTTAATAATCTACTAAGCAATGAAAGTTGGTCTGACATATTAATGTACACTACAATTAATGACATGTTTTCGTGTTTTTTTAGTATATTTATGCATTGTTTTGACCTTGCTTTTCCAAAAAAAAAAAGAAGAATATTAGTAGTAACAATAAATATAAACATAAAAGGTGGCAAGATGAACGTACCCTGTAACTTTCGGAAGAAACAAAGTCTATACATTGGCTATGGAAGCATACAGGCAGCGAGGATGTCAGGACAAAATATACACAGAAATTGAAAGAATACAAAACACAACTAAAAAACAACAAAAGAGAACTATAGGATGCCGAAATATCCAGAGCAGAAAACAAGAGTAAATGTGTATGGCACATTATAAAGAAAGAAACAGGCAAGAATAGGACAGAACATGTTATCGAACTTACAGACGGAAATAAAACTATCACTAATACTGGGGAGCTGTGTGAGGGTTTCAACAGGCATTTCTGTGAAATTCCTAGTATCAATAAACAGCCTGATAAGAATATTAAACCGCCTCAGCACCGTTAACATCAATAAGTTTGAACTTGAGCCAGTTGATATGGGTGAGATTATTAATATTATTAAATCGGCCGGCACTGATGAAGTGCCATGTAACATAATCAAAAAAAGTTTCACATGCGTTCTGTTTCCCCCTGTGCATTTTAATAAGTCAATCATTCCAGGAAGGTAATTTTCCCATGTTACTAAAAAAACAAAAGTAATCCCATTACACAAAAAAAAGGAAGCCGAGATGACATAAACAATTACAGACCCGTTGCAGTACCATCTGTTTTCTCAAAAATATTTGAGAGAGCTTTTTATGACAGACTAATAACTTCTCCTTTTTTCAGTAACACACAGCATGGTTTTCTAAACAATAAATCCACAGAGACTGCTTTGTTCAACCACATAAATGTAATAGCCGAAGCATTTGATTCAAGAAAATCCACATTTGGATTATACTTTGACCTGAGCAAGGCTTTCAATATGATGAATCATAAGGATTTGGGAGAGGTCTTCGAATCTATGGGAATTTGTGGTAGAGGACACGGATGGATAGAGTCGTTTCTTGATGCCAGGCCCCAGTCAGTTGAGCTTCGGGGACCCAAGGGTAATATAGTAAACCTCATAGGTCGAGTTTCACAAGTATGCAGACGGGAGGCCCTCAGGGGTCCCTCTTGTCTCCACTCTTCTTTATATCATACTGCAATGACCTAAAAACTGCCCTTGAAGGTGATCTTGTCCTGACACAATTTGCTGATGACAAGTCATGTGTAGTGTCAAACAGCTAGCTCTGAATCTGGCAAACTCCGCAACTCAAAAAATGCAAGAATGGTGTGACAACAAACTTCTAGTACTAAACTCTGCCAAAACGAGCTTTATCCACTTTCAAAATAAAAATAAAGAAAAAAATAATTAAGCACTACAAACTAACCCAAACTAGAGTTTCTCTAGAAGAAGTAGCATTATTTGGCAAAAGTCCTGGCTGATCCACACCCGCTGATCATGTGATGTTGGACAGGTTATAGTTTATAGTCACCCATGACTAGAATATTGTCCGATGTCACAGGCACTTGTCACTGATAACATATATGTCCATTGCAGGGGGGATGTAAACACAGCCAATGGAATAGGTATCCTTGCCGATCTTTACAGAGATCCATATTTCTTCCACTGATGGGTTATTAATCGATTAGTTCAATAAAATATAGGGATAAAATTAAAAAGAAACTACTTAAAAGATACGACCCTGATCTAGAAAGCTATTATAAAAATTATAGAAATTATTTGAATAAACTAATTAAAAAAGTTAAATATGATTACTACAACAGCAACGGAGGTGAGTGGCAGATGCAAAAAATGCGACGCAGGAGAAGACGATTTGTAGTTGGTCAAAATGATTCCGATTGTCAGATTCAAGTATTGCCTAAATTTACTTCCTTGCATGTTACCAGGCTTAGCCCGAATACTAAACCAGAGGATCTTCAATCAATGTTGGCTCAGCACTTCCCTGAAGTGATATGCGAACATACTTCGAAGCACCCATCCCTATATTCATCCATGAAGGTGTCAATAAGGCCAGACAACTTCCATAAAGCCTGGCGTAAGCAAGTCTGGCCGAGTGGTGCAATGGTGTCCCGTTATTTTTTAGGGAAGAAAGCCCATCCTGCTTCACCCCCCGGAGATTGACCGCCAAACCAGACTTCTTAACTTCAGAATTTGTTATTTATTATCAAAATACCAGGGGTTTGAGGACTAAGACAGAGGCCTTCTACACAAACTTGCTGTCTGAAGACTTTGCTATGGTGGCCATTTGTGAATCATGGCTTTGCGAGAATATAAATGACTCGGAACTCTTCGACGAAAGATATGCTGTGATCAGGAGAGACCGAAGTCCAGATGCCAATGTTATGGGTGGGGGTGTCATTTTGGCACTCAAGAAAAACCATTTCTTATGAGGTTGTGACTATCAGCTGTGATATTGAATGCATTACTTTAAAGGTTAGATATAAGAAAATTTTCATTTATGTCTCGTTAGTATATTTTCCGCCACAATCAAAAGCAGATGTTTATCAAAACTATTTAGATTCATTAGATGAAATATTAATGCACAAAAGTACTTATAAAATTTTTGTTATAGGTGATTTCAATATCCCAATGCCAAACTGCAATAATGAAAAATCTTTATTGATTCATGAATTCCTAAGTTTTCACAATATTATCCAGCATAGTGGTGTCTACAATTGCATGAATAGATGTCTGGATCTGGTGATGTCAAATGTTGTTTCTAATGTCGTTAGATCTGAGCATCAGCTTGTACCAGAAGATTCATACCATCCTGCTCTCGAAATCTCTGTTAATATTAAAGGTCATCAATCTGATATCATTAATAATATTCCTCAATCATATGCATATCATTTCTCAAAAGGGAATTACTTGAAATTATTCAATCTAGTTAAGAATGCTGACTGGTTGAAGATACTCTTAGGTCAGGATGTAAGTGTTAGTCTCGACTTATTCTATGAAAGTATGTATGACTGTATGGATAAGGCTATACCGAAATGTAAGGGAAAACATGCTTCTAAGACCAAATTTCCCTTGGGGTACTCTTTAGAACTAGTGCGTAAAATAAGACTGAAGAACAGACTGCATGGCTTAATCAAGAAATGCAAAGCAAAATCTGATGAACGCTCCTACTTCAACATCCTAAGAAAAGAAATTAAAACTCAAATACAACTTGAATATAAACAATACAAAATTACAATCCAAAATAACATTAATGTTGATCCCCATGCATTTTGGTCTTTTGTCAAAAGCAAAACTGGTCATAGTGGTGTGCCAACAAATATGGTATATGAGGGCAATGAATACTCTGATCCGGGCGCTATTGCCAACGCATTTGCATGTTATTTCAAGTCAGTGTATGAAAGATCAGATACTAGTCACATGATGCCTCAGAGTTGCCATAATGATTTTAACTTTTCAGAAATAACTGCCACCGATGTCTTAAACAGCATTAAAGAGTTAAAACCAAAAAAAAAACAACAGGTTGTGATAACATTCCGGGTTATATTTATAAAGCTTTGGATGATTATCATTACCATTAACTCATATTTTTAATATTTCTATAAAACAACAGATTTTTCCTAACCTTCTTAAGAAAGCAGTAATCTCTCCTATCTACAAGAGTGGCCAAACTAAAGATATAAAAAACTATCGACCTATTAGTCTTATAAACGTTCTGGCTAAAATATACGAGAAAATATTATACAAGCAGTTATACAAGCATTTTAATACAAAAATTAATATTAATCAGCATGGGTTTCTTCCTGAAAAGCCTACAGTCACTAATCTGATAGTACTACTGGAATCTGCTGCTAAGGCATTTTACGATAAAAGTCAGTTAGACGTTTTCTACTTGGATTGTGAAAAGGCTTTTGATAAAGTTGATTTTAATTTGCTCTTGGACAGGCTTGTGGAATATGGTGTTTCTAGAGAGGCTTACTTATTACTGAAATCATATTTAGTTGGGAGAGAGCAAAGGGTAAAAATCGGACACTGCTACTCTGAGTCCTTTATTAATACATCAGGGGTACCACAAGGATCTAATTTGGGTCCTCTGCTTTTTATTAATGATTTACTCAACATTCTGATTGTCTCAAATGGTCTAGCATTTGCTGATGATTTTAAATTATATAAAATTATAAAGACCCGGGAAGATTGTCAGCAATTAAGTAGAGATCTTGCGAGGGTTATTGACTGCTTTAGAGCAAATAAAATGTCCATAAATGTAAAAAAATGTGCTGTTGTCTCATATACGAGAAAGATTAATGTAATTGTAGAGAACTATTACGTTGGTAATCAAAAAATCAAACGATGTGATGAAGCTAAGGACTTAGGGGTTTACTTTCAGAATAATCTAAAGTTCAATAATCACTTTAGTTACATTGTAAAAAAAGCATACAAATCGCTAGGATTTATAATTAGAAATAGCAAACACTTTAAGACTGAAACCATAGTTAAACTTTATAATGCCCTAGTGAGACCACATTTGGAGTATGCATCACAAATATGGATGCCATCAACAGCAGTACATATAAATCATGTTGAAAAAGTCCAAAAAAGATTTTTACGTTACCTTTATATTAGAAATAACAATGCATACCCATTTATGGTCTCATATAGGTCAATGCTGGAAAGCCTTAAATTTAATACTCTGGAAGAGAGAAGAAATATACATGCAGTTTTATTTATATTTTTTATAGTCAACAACCTTAAGTATAGGAACTGTATGCTAATAAACTTTTTAAATTTCAATGTTCCTAAAGTCCACTTAAGGCAAATGAATTCAAACATCTTTAGAGTGACACAGGACAGCATTTCACCTATCGATAAAATGGCCAATATATGTAATAGTTTTTTTAGAGATCGTAACTTAGATATATTGCATGTTTCTGAGTCGGAGTTGAGGCTGGTACTGTTGAGGAGTTTTAGGTAGTGTAGAATATTTTTATAGATATTTAGGTAGTGTAGATATTTTTATTTTAAATTTTAAGTCATTTTGTTTATTGTTGTTTGTATTTTCTTGTTTTTTTTTTTCAATTTTACTTTTTATACCTAGATTAAGCTGTTAAATATTTCCTTTACATGTAAGTACCAAGTATATGGTGTTTGTAAAGTGTACCATTAAATAAAAATAAAATAAATAAGAAAGAAATATCTAAAAACCAAAACAATATTAAGAAAATTTATCAGATAATAAATAATGTAACTGGCAGCATAACCAAAATAAACAATTTAAAAATTTCAAATGACAAAGACCAAGAATTTGACAATGATAATCTAATGGCTAACTATTGTAATAATTATTACATTAATGTAGGGGTTGAATTGGAAAAACACATAGGAACGCCACAAAATCCCTATCAGTTTCATTGGAAGAACAGTTTAAACATGTCAATGTTCTTAAAACCTATAAAAGATAATGAAATAATTAATCTTATCGCGTCATTAAAATCAAACAGTTCTCCGGGCATGGATGGAATATCTGCCCGAGTTTTGAAATATATACACCCACTAATAATTTTACCCTTAAAACATATCATTAACTTAATTTTAAAAACTGGCATTGTCCCATATCACTTTAAGGTCTCTATGATAACACCAATCTATAAAACTGGCCATGTCAACAAAATACAAAACTATCGGCCGATAAGCCTCATTAATAACTTATCTAAAATCTTTGAGAAAGCATTGAAAAATAGACTTGTTGAGTTTTTCAGGGACAACAAAATCCTGTCTACTAATCAGTACGGTTTTACTGAGGGGGTGAGTACGGCTGATCCTATACAATCTTTAACTTCAGAAATTACAGAAAATCTTAACAACAATCTTAAGACCATAGTAGTTTTCATGGATCTCGCTAAGGCGTTTGACACGGTGCCTCATAAACAGCTTCTTGATGTACTAGAGCATTATGGGGTGAGAGGCACTGTGTTAAACCTCTTCGAGAACCACCTTTCAAATCGGTATCAATGCACAAAGATAAACAATGTCATTAGTTCCACAGAAATCATAAAAACAGGTGTACCCCAAGGGATCGTGCTGGGCCCGATTTTGTAAATTACCTACATAAATTCATTGTTGGACCTGGAGCATGAAGGTGAGGCTATTTCGTTAACTTATTAGATAAGAACTAGCTCTGAATGTCAAACCACAAGTTCAGCTGCTCCAAACTGTCAGCACTACCTATGGGTTAGTTGACATTACTGATAAGAAAGAATAACTTAACAAAATAATTAATATTCTATCATGTGATCTGGTCTGTGAAGTAGAGTGAGCATCAATATATATATATATGCACCAATATACAAGCCCCAGTTTTTATTTGTATAGATTTTTAGTACATTCTGTATTTAATATTTTTATAATTATTTGGGATATATAACTTCTAACACTTCATCAGTACAGTTTTTTGAGCATCGATAACACTTAATGATACAATCTGATACTTAACAGAATTTTTAGTTCTTAATCAAGATCAAAGTCAAATAAGCTTTATTGTCCAAAAATAATATAACCTTCTTTTAAATTCGGAAAGGCATGTAGATCCCCTTGCGCTTTGAGGAAGGTGATTAAATATATGAATACCCTTGTAAAATATTGACTTCCTTGTCAAGCTGGTAGATGGTTGGGGAAATATATTTTGATTCCTGCTTGGGTATCGAGGATTATTCATCAAAAATCTATCTCAACTTTTAAAGATAAGGCATCTATGTTTGTTAAGTTAACTCATAGGAATCTTGTAACAATTTCTGGACATATAATAATTGATTAGCAATAATTGAATTATTTATTTAGATTATACTCTACATGATGCCCACATGCATTTACATCATTATTAGTTAATTAATAACTGATATTATACCTATACAATATTTTTGCATTAAATACTGTTGATGATGTAATGCTATTTTTCAGTAATTCAAGGACATCAGGTACATTATATAAATAGAGCTGGTTCCACATTGCAAGATATGCATTATTTGCTTGTATTATATTACTTAGGAGATAATAATACTATAAATAATTATAAAGAATGCTCCATTCCCTTTGCTCTTCAGTAGATAAAGATTTATGGCACATTACTTTGCATAAGTAATAAGTGGAAAGAAATTACATACTTACTCAATAAGATACTGATAATTTTCTTCAATAATTTGAGATGCATTCAGTTGATCAAACTTTGAACAATCCTCTTCTTTAACTGTATTGGGCAACCTTTCCAGAAAAGTTATCTCTGGTATAAGCTTATCCATGTTATTTGCCAACTTGTTAAACAAATATTAGAATTATTGCGAGATAATTCCACTGGAGAAGATATTCAGCTTCCTTTATTTAGTAGAAAGCTAGTTATACACAGGCCAACATCTTGACCAAGAAATCCAATTTCTTCTTCCTCAGGTTCTCCTGGCAATTACTTAGTCTGGAATATTAGGGGTTCCCTACAAAATATCTAAATATTACCATTTTTTAATAATTAATCGTCCAAGATCAAAAGCATTGCACTGTGGTCCTAGATGACTACGGGTGCATAAAGTCAACTTTTCCGGGTAGAAGAGACGTGAAGCGGAGTTCGGATGTTTTAATGATAGGAACAATATTTTTTCTATAAACAAAAGATAGCAACGAAAAGAAAAAGATGATCATTTTTTGAGGAATCTTTTATGAAATCTGAAAAGACTACAACAATGATTTTACAAATTGGAGGTAAAATCAATGGGTGCACCTACTGTTGCTTGACATTATTGTGATTCTCAATGATGGGTGAACTTGTCGAATAAACAACAACATCTACATATTCTAGCACTAGTTTATTCACTATAATTTAGGTTGCAATATTTTAATACATATATTCGAGATGAGATCATATCATGACTAACAATGAGTTAAGCTGGATTTATAGATTGACATAACATAAGCATAGCATAAGCATAAGAAGTTAAACATTCATATTTAAGTTAGGCAATTTATAGATCAACATAACATAAAACACAACATAAGCTTGACATAAGAAGTTGACCAATATTCAACTTCTTATGCTATGTGCTTATGTTCGACCAATGAAATCACAGAATTTTAATAATATTTACCTTTTGAGAGAATGACATATGCGATGTTCAGTAAAGTTTGGCGTTTTGGCTTTATGAATGCTTGTTCTTTTTGAGAATGGTGAGGATTTATAAATTAATATACATAAGACTCTATAATATACTGCTTTGAAACATTTTAAACAAAATTATGAAATTTGTAAGGTTAGTATTTTCGATTTACGGCTCAGGCGCAACATAGCACAAGCCCGTTTTATAAATCGACCATTTCTTGTAATGTGCTTATGCTATGATATGTCTATGCTATGCTTATGTTATGTCAATCTATAAATCCAGCTTTACAATTGACTAACAATTAATGAATAGGCTTTGAAATCGCTCTTCAGACTTTTTCTCCTGATAATATCGATGACATCCAAGGGGTGGTTTGCCTTTATTCATAGACGTAAAGAAGATAATTACTATTTTCTAACAAATAGGGACTTAGTCATGAAATGGTCATTAACATAATCAACATGGTATTATGATCCATGGATTTCCATTCCATTTCCTTACCTCCTATGAGACTTTTCAGTAAAGTATTACTTTGGACACGCTCGGCTCGTAGAAAAACTATTTATATCTTAGATTAGGAAATGGTCTAAGATTTCTAAGATTTATATGATCAACGAAGACTTGGCTCTTGGCTTGGCAACAATAATAATAATAATAATGTGAATGTCATAATTGTCATAAATTAATTTTTTGACACTTTGACAGTATGACAGTTCAATCAGAGTATCTTAGGCATTTTTTGGCGTTGACCTGTGCATTCAAATTGCTGACCTGGTCACGGAAATTGCATTTTGGTCCTTAATTTTATAACTTGGTCATGAGAGGTGAACATCTGAAAGCGTTTCTGGTCATAAAATTCCTGACCGACTCCGAAAGTTGATTCATATTTCTGGTCAACGACATTTTGAAATGATCTGTGGCTTACCTTTGTACTGAGGAACTTGTAACAGTCCGATTATGCCAGTGTCAAATATTTTTGAATTCCATTTATACGCCGCATTTATGGAAAAAAGATGCTGTATTTTGCACTCATCGGTTTATTAATTCTAAATTTATTGATTCGATTTGCTGACAATACGCTTGAAATTGCCGCCTTTCTTAATGTAAATTAACTTTATTCTAAGTATGGGTTAACGATATATTTGTATTAGCATTTATAACACGTTGTGACTATATTTATTTTACTCGATAAGGGAAGCACATTGTTATTAGGATAGCTTGGCTTGATTTATATTACATTACCGTAGAACGACCAGCAAACCGATTTATATTTTCTGAGAATTCTGTTAATAGAACCACGGCCAACTTCAAGTTCCAGCCGCGAAGTGACATGTGGCAACGCCGCTTTAGCGTAGAGATGAAGATATACCTCGGCGCGGCGGCAGCCGACGAAAGCAATCATCGGACGTTTTCTATTTGTTTTTGAGAACGTTTTTAGTGTTTTTT
This sequence comes from Pissodes strobi, assembly GCA_016904865.1. NCBI lineage: Eukaryota > Metazoa > Arthropoda > Insecta > Coleoptera > Curculionidae > Pissodes > Pissodes strobi. Next base: position 44,945 of record MU189114.1, on the reverse strand, counting down.
TGCACTGTGGCGGCTATTTGTATTGAAAAATTTATAAATCACTAAGTAACAAATAAGTAGTTTTGTTTTGGCTAGAGTATAAACAAGGCTTAAAAATACGCTTTCCATGTGTGTTTCATTAAAACTAAAAATTGTACCTACCTAAGTTCCTACGGAAATACATTAAAAAAACTTAAAATTAATACATACTTTATATATTTTCAGTGTCATTAATATATTTTTTTAAATAGCACTTTATTTTTGCCTGTAAAAATGTATATAATCTTTGATGAGTTTTTAACTTATAAGTTAAATTTGTTTTTGTATTTCTCATCTCTAAAAACTGTTGCCATCAGATCATACATTGACTTATATTGCATATAATTTTAATGTTCATTATAAAGTCTAGAGTTCACTTTATCACTTTATTTCTACGAATTTGAACGATTGTGTTAACATTCTCAAATATTCCCAGTGACTTGGTCAATTCATATTTAAGTGAAATGCTTTATTAGATCAATGAATAAATGTAGAAAAGGTACCAACTTACCACCTTTCCAAACCAATACTACTTGCCTTTACTTTTACAAACACCTATATATATTTTTCACCAATTTTAAATCTAATTCACTTACTTACACCTACAAATCGGCAATAAGCTAAAATAAACAACACTATCAATAAAATTGACCTGGACGTCTCTGCCGCCATTAGACAAACGTAAACGACACACACGGCTTGACTATTTACCACTTTTTTTACTGATATTACGGATCATCCGCATCAAAAGTAGTAACTAACGCTTCGTAGAGTTTCTGGGCAATCACTTTACCAAAGGTTTTTGTAAAATATCAACGAAAACCCGGTAAAAATACAATTTAATTAGGACACACCGAAGACAAGCGACCTATTTCCATTAAAACTGCATGCTAACTTGCCAGATGTCACTTGACTAACATATCTCCTAGCAGCGTTGCCAGTGTTTGTACTTCGCGGCTAGGGGTAAAGGTGACTGTGATAGAACCAGCCATTACGCTGCATTAGACTCGTCGATTCATATTTTAATGTCGGTGTGTGAATATTTCATAACTTTTTGGAACCCCTTGGTTGCCGGACTCCAATCACCGGCCGATCATTTCTGAGATCGTTTTGGGACCTTGTATTTAACTCTTCACAGGCGTATTCTTTTATTCACCGGTGGATTCAATCATTGGTGAACCGATGTTTTTACGGTTGACATTTCTAGGGTTCTGTCGTCTCCAACCGGTGGACACCGGTTCTGAGAAAATAAGAACGCATTGATGGAAGCTTAGCGTTTGACTTTGACGTTTAAATGCTATATAAACAACAATAATTTGTAATTTTTGCAGGTTTTTGATAATGATCTCTGTTGCGGTCGCCTTAGCGGCGGGAGTACTGTATTCCAGCGACTCCGATTCTGATGATGATGACGAAACCATTATATTAGCAACTCCGAGATCCAGATCCAACTGATTTACAATTTTCTTCAAGATTTCCAAATATCATATTATTTTTATAGAGCTTAAAATACTTTTCAGAAATTTCTTCAAGGAAAGAAGGATCTATAATAAATAAAGACATATCTCACATAAAGTCTCCTTTTAAGGTTTTATGTTTCAACTACCACACAATATTTAAGATTATTTTACACATATCATTTTAGTAGGTGTAGAAAATTTACTCACCCTTTGGAGGACGAGTCAATTTGTATTCTGTTAAAAAAAAAAACGTTAAAACTAATGGCTGAGTTGTGCGTTAACACAACTTCAACGGGACGGTCCATTATATCATTGTTTATATTTATATTTATCTAAACAATTTAACAATGATTCTATGTATCAAAATTTGAAATTCTAAATTAAAAAACAAACAAATGTTAAATATATAGGTTAGGAAAGTTGCTCCCCACCACAATACACCGAAACAACCGACTTGGCGAGCCGGTGGAAGCTGATGCAACCATACGTTAATCCATCGTGGATTAAAGAACACGATTGAGACACAACCGATGGCCCATCGAACAATAAAAGAACGCCGAATGGCTCAACCGGTGCAATCGGTGGATCAACCGTTGAAAAAAGAACACGTCTCAGCCTGCAGTTTTTGTAATGTTCCGTTGTTCGTTCCCAGTAATAGGAATGGGCTATCCTCTCGTAATTGTCGCTTTCGATTTAGATTTTTAAAGGTTTATCATTTTCGTAGGACTCCTAGTGTGTGTAAGTGGTCTAACGGTCTGCATGGTACGGGGCGTCCTACGTGAGCGATTTGCAGCGAACGCGAATCAGTGGCGATGCCGTGCGACTATATTAATTTTTCGTATGGCATCGCTCACCTAGGACTCCCCGTTAGCCGTCGGCGACTCGAATTCAAACTCCGTCTGTTTTTTTTTTAATTTTTTTTAAGGTTTTATTTCTAAACAGTTTTTTCTTGATTTTGGGTATGTCTTGGGTCAGTTGGATTAGATCGACCCGTAAACTAGGGTGGGTCTTACTATCATTGCGTAGATCCATCACAGGATTTCTGTTTTACATCCCAAGTTTTTCCTGTAAGGATTTCATACCACGAGGACCCTCGTAGCCTTAGCTACAACTCCTTCAATGTGTTTATTCTTATTCCATTTGAGTTTGCAGTCCAGCGTTATGCCTAGATATTGACTTCTGACGACGGTGTAATGTTGGTTCTGTGCACTGGGATAACTTTCATTCTAGGGAGTTCTCGCTTCCTAGAGGAGGGTACTATGGTTGTTTTCGATGGGTTTATTTCCAGCCACATTGTTTGGCACCATTCTTCCGTTGCTTTGAGTCCAGCTTGAATAAGTTCACATAGTGTACCCTGAAACTTTCCTCTTGCTGTGATGACAATATCATCGGCATAGCCAACACAATATAGGCCGAAGTGTGTCAGTATTTCCAGTAGTGCGTCCACCACTAGCATACTCCGCCCTGTGGCGTACCTCGAGTGGTGCTCACTTCAATAGTCTGGTTGCCTAATGAAGTTTGGATTTGCACTTAGTTTCCTCTTCTTGAGCCCCCGTAGCGAGCGAAGCGAGCGGAGGGCCTTGCGAAAAGTGAAATATTACTTGTTGTAATACGTGCCCGTACTTTGGATGCATTTTTACGATATATTTTGCTTTATCTAACTAAAAACCAGGATATATTTAACAAAAGCCGTATTATAGTGGATATACAGCAGCTTGCATGTGTTTCCGCGAATACATTCCACTGCGTTCAATAGTCAACGTAAGGAAGCACGGGTCAGACGGATAACGATGCACCAACCCATGGTTATGGGCTGGTCCGCCGCTAGCGCTAAAGTCTAGTGTTTTCCCTTGTCAAAGGTTAGGTTAGCTCCGATATGGTCCAGGTCCAGAGCCAGTCAACATCGAGGTCACCTTCAATTTATGCTGGCAATTGCCTCGCAGCAGTGCCATAAACCAAGAAACTCAACTCAGAAAAAAGTGGCAGCTGGCAGCCGACTCCATAATAGAAAGAGAGAAGAATGAATACAATACCCATCCCCATCCATCCGAGGCAACTCCCATTTTGAAATGTCCTAGATCTCCCGTTGCCCGAGATCGAGAAGAGTTATAAATCCTTTGTTGTGTTGTTGAACTAATTTTCTAGCTCACTGAAGTGCCGAGAAGAAAGGAAGAGAGAAGAAAAACCAAACTATAAAAACGACAAGCTCACAGCACTTTTGAAAGAATAGTCTGGGTTTGGGATATGACTTAGAGTCAGACCCACCCCAAACACACCCTGAATGTGCTGGCAAATTGTCCTTGAAAGGAACAGAAGCCAATAATACATTTAAGACAAGACAAGAAGAAAGAATATTTTGTGGTTATGTTTATGTTCATTTGTTAATTTTAATCTGTTTACAAATCATAAATAATATAAATATATATAAATAAAAAAAAAAACAAATTCAAGTTTAACTGGAGATTTAGAGATTCATATGTATTTCCAGTAGTTTAATGCTCCCAAAACCAAATAAAGGAAACGACATTTTCTACAGTGGAATATATCATGTCGAGCAATCAGGAAAATAATAGCTGCAAGCCAATGCTAGAGTTAAATCTTTTGGAAAGGTTTCCAAATTCAGTTAAAGAAGAGAATTATTCGGAGTTTGATCAATTTAATGCATCTTGGATTAAAGAAGAAAGTGAACAATATAATATTGAGTAAGTATGTAATTGCTTTCCAAAAAGATTAAGATATTTGGTCATTTTATGCTTTGTATATATAGGAGGTGAATGCTTGTGGTTTTGCTTCATATACTGCCTTAGATGCAAACGAGTATGTCATAAATCATTACTTACTGAAGAGCAAAAGCAATAGAGCATTCGTTATAAATATTTTTCCGGCTTTAATTGATTTATTAGACATTTGCTAGAGGTACTTTAGTGATACTTATTCAGGTACAAGTTTATGTTTATAACCAATCAAAATGCAACATCACTGCAATATTTGGTTAACTAGTAACCCAAACGAGATGCCAAAGTTTGCCATTATCACGACTATGGCATTTAAAATTTATCAATTTTAACAGTTCATAGTTAGTAGTTGACTTACTTTTCATTATTTTCACTCACTGGTGATAGAGAAAATAGAGTCATTTAATGGCTATTAAATCACCTGCGTTCATTACAAATTACAACACTTGCCTACAGCTCGGCTCATTATTCTCATACTTGTGTCTATCATTTAAGTGTTCGTTCATTGCATAAAGTACTATTATAACATTATTTTCTCCTAAGTAATGTAATTTAAGCAAATAACACATGTCTTGCAATGTGGAATTGTAGAAAATGTATATTGCAGAATTCATATTGATGATAATTTAGTTATTTAGCACTTAGCTTCACATATCTCAGGTTGATAATTATACACTTATTCAAAATTATAAAAGATAATAAGTATACTAAAGGATATTGTTGGGTTAGAAAGATTATTATTTATAGTAAATTAATTTAGTATTTATTTATAAGAATAATTGCAGTGAATTTTCCTGATTATATGTATCCTATCTGAAACATTTTTTAGAAGAGTATTTAATATTTATAGGGGATCTTCAAAGGAAGCTGGCAGTGGTTTAGATGAACATCCCGTCATTAAAAAAGAAATCAATAATATTAAAACCGAACTGGATTTGTAAGTTATTATGATTTTTTTTTTATTATTAGCGGACTGTGTTCTATGTTTTATTATTTGAAAATTTCATATAATTTTAAATTATCCAAATGGCAATGACAATGTAAAACTTGTGAATTCCAGTAACACTAGAATATTATTAACATTTATACTCTAAAAGTGACATTATTTTATTTTATAGAAATTCCGATGAGAAAAAATGTAACGATGACGATTGGATTCCATCAGATGTTATAAGTCACGAGGAAGTTGATATTAAAAGTGATGAAGATGAAGAGGATATGTCTGAAACCAAGTAAGCATTATGACATTTATTTACAAGTTTTATGTATTGTGAACATTGGATTTGTTACTTCTGATTGGACTAGAAGAAACAAATTTTATTTTTCTTTATCTTAGTTTATATTAAAGAAAAAGTGTCTAAATGGTGTATTCTCTCCCAGCATAAATGTATGTTTGCTTCTGCATGATGGTTTAAGATTTTACTTGTTATAGGGATAAGTGCGTCATTTGTATAGGCTTGTGTATATGTGTTTATTCACGTTAAGATACAAATTATGGACACATGACAGCAATGTAATATTAAATAAGCATTTGCTAAATAAAACATAACATTTGTTTAAAAACATTTTCTTACATGTTTAAGTTACCACCAAAAGGTAAGTACTTGTTGACACCTAAGAAACCTTATTGGCAACTTTCTAATAATCGAAGGCAATTAGTGCCTTCCTAGTGGACTGTAATTTTATTTTCTTCGCCGAAGTTCACAGCTTTCTCGTTTCCCAATTAAAATCCATTTTTTTATGGAATTACTGTGCAATAACTTTATTTAAATGCATAAATAGCACTTTACAAAAAATAACATAATAAACTTAGTGACTAAAAACAATTGGCGGGATGCCCTCGGACACAGCACAAAGGGCGCCCGCCCACCTGACGATTATAAGCAGTCAAGAGCTAAACTAAAGATCTCTTAACTTGAACTGAACTCTCTTCTCACGGTTAAAACTGCTTGAAATTGTATATCTTAAAACAACAACGATGCAGCAATCAACACAGAGAAGTATTTGAAATTGATGAAGCTGTGCTACGTGACGGTGTTGTCGGTTTCAAAGAATTAAAGTGTTTTTATTAGAGCGGATCAGATTTCATGAACGGAAATTTGGCTATTAATTTTATCTTGAAAGAGTAAATAAAATACTGGATTTTACGAATAGTATCTTTACCCTGCAACATTCTCCCCCCTTTGAAGTACTGGCTTCAACAGATTATCTTTTTGATTATCCTCGAAGGGCAAAGGACTTAATTTTGTAATTGACCGTGTATAGATTCCGTCCTTCGTTTTTACTTTTGCCATTTGAACCTTTCCATCCGAGCCCGTCACAACTTCTATAATACGTGCCAGTGGCCATTTCAAAGGTGGCACATTATCTTCTTTCAAAAGTACAATCGTATCTTTATTTAGGTTCTTTGTCGAGTAGAACCATTTTGGTCTGTTTTGTAATCTTGTTAGATATTCTATCGACCATCGTTTCCAAAATTGCTGTTTTATTTTTGAAACTAATTGCCAAAAGTTTAATCTATTGTCTGCTATATTAGATAAATCCCTTTCTGGATATGCGGTTAAGGGTTCCCCTATCAAAAAATGAGCCGATGTTAAACAATGTAAATCGTTAGGATCAGAAGAAACTGGAAATAGGGGCCTTGAATTTAAAATAGTCTCTATTTGGGCTAAAACAGTTGTCATTTCCTCAAATGTCAGAATCAAATTACCTACTATGCGACCAAGATGATATTTTGTGGATTTGATCCCCGCTTCCCATAATCCCCCCCAATGAGGACTAACCGGTGGAATAAAACGCCACTGTAGTTCCTTATCTGCCAAAAAATTGTGAACAGTGTCTAAATTGGGTTTAGATTTAAAAAATAAATATACATCTTTAAGTGCGTTATTAGCCCCCTTGAAAGTTCGTAGCGTTATCACTATAAATAGTATCTGGACATTCCCTTCTAGCAATAAACCGTTTAAGCGTATTAATAAAGGCATCTGTGCTCAAACAACTGACTAACTCTCTGTGAACAGCTTTGGTCACCATATACACAAATAATGCAATATATGCCTTGGTAACAGTTGATTTTCTGAGCCTGGATTGTTTTATTTCAAATGGACCCCCGAAATCAACCCCCACTTTCAAAAAAGGTCTTGCAATTGAAACTCTGTCCAATGGAAGAGAACCCATGAGTTGATTCGATACCTTTGCTTTGAACCTATAGCAAGCAGTACAAGCCTTAATAACAGATTTAACAGCTATCATACCATGAATCGGCCAATATCGCAATCTTAAAGGGGGATTCATAAACTTGACGGTGAGTATTCCGTTTGCCGACGGGATTGACGTTTACCGACTGCCGGTCGTAGCCACAAAAATTACCTTTCATAAACTTGCCGTTGTGTCGTGCGTCGTCCGTCAAAAACATAAACAAATTTAACCTATAAATTTAGCCTAATTGTTGTTGTTAATAACCTTAAATTGTATTAGAATGGGCAACTATGATGGCCAGAAGTATTTATAAAATGCGTCAAAACAAACACGACAAAACGAGACCAAGACGCAGGTCCTTAATATCACGTGACAGATTAAAACGCATTTGATTGGCCCTTAAAACTTTCTACGACCGTTGCTACGACCGTCGGCCGGAAAAAGATAAAATTGGTTTATGTCCAACGGCACCACCGGCAGGTCCACCGGCGGCCGGTAGAGATAACGGCAAATATGAATGGTCTTATGCATTTCAATGTTTTTAATTTAGAACGGTCACCGCAAACGGCACCGGCAGTCGGAACGTCAAGTTTATGAATCGGCCTTAAATTTGCCAGCTTGAGGACCAGCATGGCACAACTTTTTATGTTCTAACTGAATAAGCAAATTAACAATGTGGTGTTTATTTGGTAAAAAAATTGGAAATCGTTGATTAAAATCTATATTTGCCTTGGATAACCTACCATTGACCCTAAGAATTCCTTCCTTGTTCAAAAATGGATTTAGACATCGTATTCTGCTATTAAAGGGTTATATTATATCACAATACTCAAAACGTGCAGTTTCTCGCTATACTGGCAAACGTTCCCCAGGCGAGCAAACTAGAAAAGACCTCTCCAACGTTCCGTCTTCCGTCAATTTCCCTTAAATTAAATACGGCGACACAAGTAGTAATGGGCTGAAAACTTGACGAGTGATTCGATACAAGGAATAATTCTAAGAAAATAAACGCCTTAATTCTCGCTTATTATGGCGATAAATGACGGCGGAAGCCACGAATAGTGAGCTATAATTACATTCTTCCAGAAAGGCTAGGAAATGCTCTAACAGAAATAATAAACCTTCAAAAATCTAAATCGAGAATGAAAAACGCGCGATACCTAGCCCATCCCTATTATTTGGCATGAACCACACAAAAACTAGTCGGCCGTACAAAACGAGAAATATATTTAAAGCAGAGGTCCAAAAACGATTAAATTATGGTTCAATAAGTGAAATGCAGCGTATTTGCAGGCTAACAGGATTCTTTAGAAATGTAAATCGACTCGCTGGCTGTTTACGATAATATAATGCAAATCAAGTCAAGTTAACTTAATAATAAGGTACAGGTTGTCCCAAATTCGAGCCTCATCATTGTGATCTCGGAAACTAGAAGAGATACGAGGTCGGTTAAATGGAGGCAAAGTTGCGCAATTTGATGCTAATCAAAATGCCACCTCAAAAGTTAAAAAAATCCGAATACTTCCGAAGATATTAAGAAAAAACCGAATATTCGCGATTTCATTTTTATTTTTTTATGACTCTATTTGAATAGATATAACAAAATTAATTTCATATTCTCTTTGCTACTTTTTCTGTTCTACAAGTTGGTGTTATCAGATTTTCAAACCGACGTTTCGTCTTTGAGCTGCCATAATCAACTTTGTTTTTTTAAATACGGTCCTGGATTTTTTATTACGGACTTTAAGAGCTTCTAATGTCCCAAAACCAATGAGGTATCGCACTTATTCGAAAAAATCATGTTTATGATTTCCTGGTAAAATCTTACCAAAAATATGTTTTATGTCTCTCTCTAACACATGAGGTCTTATGGAAAATTCCATTAACATGAATTTTTCGAATAAGTGCGATACATCATTGGCTTTGGGACTTTAGATGCTCTTAAAATCCGTAATAAAAAATCCAGGGCCGTATTTAAAAAAACAAAGTTGATGATGGCAACTCAAAGACGAAACGTCGGCTTGAAAATCTGATAAGACCATCTTGTAGAACATAAAAAGTAGCAATGAGAATGTGAAATTTATTTTGTTATATCTATTCAAATAGAGTCATAAATTTTTTTTAATGAAATCGCGAATATTCGGTTTTTCCCAAAAATCTTCGTAAGTGTTCGGAATTTTTAAACTTTTAAGATGGCATTTTGATCAGCATCAAATTGCACAGCTTTGCCTCCATTTAACCGACCTCGTATCTCTTCTAGTTTCCGAGATCCCAATGATGAGGCTCGAATTTGGGACACCCTGTACATACATCGATTAAGAATACAAATATATAGCTAACCTATAGTTAAAATATAGTTAATTTTACATTGAGAAAAGAGGCAATTTCAAGCGAATTATTAAATTCAGAATTAATAAACCGATGAGTGCAAAATACAGCATAATTTTTCCCTAAATGCGGCATATAAATGAAATTTTAAAATTGGCAAAATCGAACTGTTACAATGCTTTATTGTTTAAAGAAAAAAAATCTTATTAACAAAGCCGTACTATAAAGAAAACCAAACTTTCAAACAACATGACGTGTTCACTAATTAATTATTGGTTTCCTTACTTCACTATATATTTGCAACTTATAGCTATTATCAAAGAATACAAAATGGAATTCAAGGATATTTTACAAACAAACAAATAAATAAAATGACAAATAAAAAACTTGAGCAAAAACTCGTAAGTCCAGGTACACCAAGAACACAACGTATACAAAAACGGATGTCAACACACAAAGAACATAATATGCTTTGCCCTGTAAGAACACCTTCACAGCACGCGAGACCTGCTTGCTACCTTCAATACTTCTGCATTCCTTAGGCAAGTGATTGTAAATCTTAATGCTCCCGTAAATTAATGAGTTCTTTGTGAGAGTACTTGTTGGTCTAGGCAATCTCAACTTGTCAGAATTGCGAGTTCTATTATCGTTTTTACTGGCTAAACTACTATATTTTTTATGGATTAAAGACACTGTTTCCATTATGAAAAGGCAAGTCAAAGTTAATACCTTTTCTTGAATGAAATATGGTCTACAATGGTCCCTTGGCTTTAACTTACATAAATATCACAGAGCTCGCTTTTGAAGAACAAATACAGAACTCATAAGTTGCTGGGAAGCAAAACCCCAGAATGCTACTCCATATCTTAAATTTGATTCGATGAGGGCGAAATATGCAGATCTTGCCATTGAATGTCCTAAATTATGACTTACTAGTCGGATTGCATAACATGCTGATGCCAATTTTTTACTGAGCGCGACATTGTGATCCGAAAATTTTAACTTCGAATCAATCTGTACACCCAGAAACTTTACTACTGTAACATTTTCCAGGGCGTTACCTCCAAACTCGAGATTCTCCACATTACACCTAAATGACAACATATTTGTCTTACCATAAAACTTAAGCAGTTTGCCTCGCACCACCGCTTTATTTTACTAATATCATATCCTCAAAAATTCGAGTTGACAGACTTTCAGAGTCTTGACCCAGCCATAAGATAGTGGTATCCTCAGCAAATATAGTGAACCTACCAGTGATGTCAACATTTGCCAGGTCATTTATGTATAATAGAAACAGCAGTGGTCCCAGCACAGAATCCTGGGGCACACCATGGGGGTTGAGAAGCACATTGGAATCTGCACCCTGGCATCTAACAAACTGTCTTCTCTCGGACAGATAAGATGTTAGCCATTTCAAGGCAATTCCCCTAAATCCATAGCGCTCGAGTTTCCTCAGCAGTGCTTCACGATTTGCACAGTCAAATGCTTTTGAAAAATCGCAAAACACCGCTGCAGCAACATCACCTTCGTTTAAGCCAAAGTAAAATTTCTCCAGGAAACTAAACACGGCATCCCCTGTTCCTTTGGAATTCCGGAAACCAAATTGAGCCTCATTCAGCAATTTGTGCTTTGTGACAAAAGATATCCTATTTTTGACCAGTTTTTCTACGACCTTTGATAGGGTAGGAAGAAGAGATATTGGACAACTGTCATAAAATTATTATTCTTTTTAACATATAAGCATGGTTCATACTGAGATCTTTTATAGTTTATTTCGAATAAGACTTTATCGACTTTTTGATACCAAGCTCGACTGGATTGTTTTAAGCCATAAACTGCCCGCTTTAGTTTATAAACCTTGTTTTCTGATCCCTTTACAATGAAGCCCTCTGGCTGCCTCATGTAAACGCTTTCTTTCAAAACCCCATTAAGGAACGCTGTTTTTACATTCATATGTACAATTTTTAAATCAATTTGCACTGCTAAGGCTACTAATAGTCTAAATGTAGAATGTCTTACCGCTAGTGCAAATGTCTGTGTATAGTCGATGCCTTCTCTCTGAGTGTACCCCTTCGCCACTAATCGCGCACGATAACTTATGTCATTGTCACTGCTGCACTTGAGTTTGTACACCCACTTGCTCTCGACTACTGTCCCCTGCTCTGGTAGATCAACGAGTTCCCAGGTCTCATTTTCTTCAAAAGATCTGATCTCCTCCAACATGGCCTGCTTCCACTTGAACCCATCAGCTCTGCTAAGTGCTTCTGAAACAGTCACTGGAACATTTCTGCCGACACTATTTGGAGTCATTTCAGTGGCCATATAGGTTACATAATCCTCAAAGGTTCTTTTTGGAACTCTCTGTGATTGCCTCACAACTTGCACGTTTTCATGCTCTGTCATAGGGTTATAGTCACTGTCATTGTTGTCAACTACTTCTGGATACTCAACTGAATCTTCATACACTGACATGTCTGTCACCGAGTCTGTCATTGACTCTACTGTCTCCGACTTCTCAGGCAATGAAGAAGTTTCCTCTCCCACTGAATCTGACGTGTCTGTATTAGTTGCATTGACTATAGTCGTCTCCTTTATGTTTTCCATGACAGTAACATCCCTGCTGGTAATGACTTTCCTGAGAGTTGGGTTATAGCATCTGTAACCTTTGGTAACTTCGTCATATCCAACAAGAATATGTGATACAGCCTTTTTGTCCCATTTCTGTCTGTTGGCTTTTGGAACATGTGCCAAAGTCTTACTTCCAAATACTCTTAAATGACTGAGGTTAGGCTTCCTTTTTGTCCACAACTCGTATGGAGTTTTATCAACACCACTGCTCACTGAACGATTACAAGCCTCAGGCCACAAAACCTTGGAAACATTTTCATCAAACAGCAAACATTTTGCTTTTTCAACAAGCGTTCGATTGAACCGTTCCGCCATACCATTTTGTTCTGGGGTATAACTGTTGGTTGTCTGATGAATAATACCCTGTCTCTTCAGAAACTCTGAAATTCATGGCTACAATACTTTCCACCATTATCTGTTCGGAGAACTTTAATTGCCTTGTTTTGTTGCCTCTAGGCCACAGCTTTAAATTCTTTGAACTTATCTGACATTTGATCCTTTGTCTTGAGAAAATATATGAAACACATTCTAGTGTAATCGTCTATGAAAGTCAAAAAATATTTTGCCTCACCTAATGATGTTGTTTCCATAGGACCACAAATGTCACTATCAATAAGTTCTAGAACATCATTCGCTCGGTTACCTCTAGCTGGAAATGATAAGCGGGTTTGCTTACCCTGGCAGCAAATTTCACAGTTTTGCTTATCAATGTGAACCGGACCTTTATAATCAAGACCATCAACTAATTTACACATTTTCTCCATATATCCACCATTCAAATGTCCTAAACGTCTATGCCAAGTCTCACTGCTTACAGTTTGTAGTATAACGTACCCGGGTCGATTCAAAATAGTTGAATCAGATAAGTAAAATTGTGGTTTGCCTTTATTTTGCCAATGATCGTCAAATTAGATTAAAAAGAAATGGATTAAAAAGAGGACCAATACCTACGTTGTGTTATTATTATATCTTGCACAATTTTACTCACTCAGTATGCGCTTCAACGGAACACTATTTGGGAAATTTGAGGGAAAGGTGAGTCATGTAAATTAAACCACGGATTCCTAATACGCCTAATTTATTAAAGAAAAACGTGCCGGACTTAGCCTGGAATTCACGAGGGGAAAGAGTACGGCAGAGAAACCCTCGATCTTAATTCCTAAACCGAATTGTGCTGTATAATCTATTAGTATTATAATTAATTGAATTACTGCCTCCCGTACCACAATTTGTAGTTCTACACTTACAACAAAACATTTAAAACTGAAGAGATAGCTCTTCGGTCGGGAATCGAACCCGAGTCTCCCGCGTGCCAGACGCGGATGTGATAACCACTACACTACCGAAAAGGGGCGTTAGTTAGCCAGTCGCCGCTGGAGGGTACTGAGGTCCTGGGATACGGAGGCTACTCAGCTAAAGTTGAAATTAGGGCCAATATCTCTAGAATGATCATTACATTTATAACTAGGATATTCTCCCGTCAGGGTAGGAAAATGTTAGTAGTTTCACAAAAGCTCTTACTTGCAATCACAATCATACTAAAACCAAAATTCCAACACGAAAAGACAGCAAACAATACATTTTTGTTTTCATTTAAAGCAGTGTTCACAGCATAAAACGATTTCATTAAATATATAAACTTGTTATACCATCAAATATAAATTATCCATGAGAATAAATGAAATATTTGTGCAAATTATGTTTATAACAATATCAAAATATACACAGGTTAATACCATCAAATATGAATTATCCATGAGAATAAATGAAATATTTGTGCAAATTATGTTTATCACAATATCAAAATATACACAGGTTAATACCATCAAATATGAATTATTATCAATGAGAATAAAATAAATATACTTGTGTAAATTATGTTAATAACAATATCAAAATATATCCATATGTTATGCCATCAAATATTAATTATCAATGAAAATAGAAGAAATATATATGCAAATTATGTTAATAACAATATGAAAAGGTATGCACCTGTTAGACCATCAAATATTAATTATCAATGAGTATAAAATATATAATGGTACAAATTATGATAATAACAATATTATAAGTTTCATTTTACCGACTTGTAATGACATAATATTCCAACACAGAAGCAAAACAATTCACCAAAATAAACTGTACACTCCGCTGGCTTCTGACTCTCTCTTTTTTCGTTCTCGAGCAATACCTTTCGGATCTCCTCCAAAAACCCTCGCAAAAACTCGACTTCAATTTATGACTTGATTTATCTTTTACATGTATAAAGGGTGTCTCAAAATATATACATATATAGGGTGTCTCAAAAATTAATGTATCAGGTTCAATGAAATAGTATTTTACAGAGGTGGGTTATCTCAAGTTCCAGCTAAAAACATGCACTCAAGCCTTTACAATTGAGTTGGTAAACATTGTTTTTTAATGTGCCTGTTGTCACTAATATATTCTGAGAATTATAAATCTGGCAACCTTTTTCATCAAAATTTATTCTGTTACCATTGTTTATTAGTTGCGACAGTGACAATAGATTGGTAGTTAAATCTGGCACATACTGTACATTTTTCAAAAGAATATTGCATATAGAGTTATTTACAATCGATTGTATATTTACATCACCTGCGCTCTCCACTGGAATCTTGGATTTGTTTGCCACTACAATATCTGGTAGATCTGGTCCTCTTTCATTTCTCAGCCACTCTTTCCTTGCTGTTAGATGAATGCTAGCGCCACTGTCTATGTACCAGTCTGTATTTTTAAAATCTCCAGTGGTAAACACTGCACTAAAACCGCTGTCCATCCTAGTTGGACACTGCGAAACATAATGTCCGCGCTGTTTACATTTGAAACAAGTTACATTACCTTTAGCTTTGCCCGATTTGTTTTTGTTTCTGTCAAAATTCACATAACCTTCAGCTGATTTGTCACCGTCTGGTGCACTGCTGCCATCTCTCGACGCCCCTCTGTAGTTTTGTTTGGGATGAAAACGCCTATTTTTTAGGATTTACGACAAAAGCGCCGCCGCTAGTGGTGCCACCTATCTGCATTATCTTTATGCCGGAATGCACGACAGCCATGACCATCGGGGCGAAGCTTCTGGAAGTCCTGCCAATAAAAGCCACCCAATCCATTCTTCGTCGATTTTAAAACCTGTCCTTCTTAACTTCTGCGAAGTCTCGACTACCTGATTTATGTAAGATTCCATCGAGTCGTGGTTTTCAATTTTGCCGATATTAGTGTTCGTAGGAGCCCTATTTTTCTTGTGAAAACACTATCGTCATATAAATGTTTTAAGTTGGTCCATACTTCCTCGGCTGTGATAGCATCTTTCGCGTGAGGATATAAAGATGGATCGATGGTTAACACCAATTTCGCCTTTGCTTTGGCTATCAACGTAGTGTCTCGTGCCTGCAATGCACTTACTAAGTCCTTCTAGTACTAGCACATTTTCAACTGCGAAAGACCACTCGTCGTAATTATCCCTGCCTATTAACTTTGGCACACTGGTTAGATAATTAACTGCCATTTTCACCTTGATAATAATCAACTGTCCGAGTTTACACTATCGAACCATACGACTGCGTTTTACCAAAAACAAAACAACGCCAGAAACCGTCTGGGCCCATAACCTGTTAAAAATTAATAAAACGCGTGCTGATCTCGGACTACACTTTATTACCAAGGAACTGAAAGAAAATTCAAAAATCATAAAGCTATATAATATGAGAACGAAACTCAACTACCAACCTTTCAAAAACTAAGGGATGGTGTCAACAGGGTTGTACACAAAATGTACTAGGGACGCTCAGTCGCTCACAGTAGAATGTGAAAATAATGCATAGTATGCTCGGAAAAAGCTTTTGGGATACTAATTTCAACAATACTAATAAAATAGAATTAGGTAGATTGCAAGTTTAGTTTTAATCATCTCCTGACGATCTAACATGGTTAGCGAAAAAAACCTGTCGGTATTGCGGATAAAATTGTGCTGTAATGTTAAACTCTACCAAACGCCGTTTTAAACGGAATACGAATATTAATGATATACCTGTTTGTTTAACATGCACTACATAGGTTTTTAATTTTTTTTTCAGGTTAAACTACGAACTTCTCCATAAACCCGAGCGTCGAGTTACTCTGCATACATATCCTAGAAGCCCTTCTGATCGAATCCAATGGTTTCACTGTGCTGATTGTGAATTTAAAACAAAGTATAAAAATTCTTTAAGACGCCATGTAAAGATTCATAAAACTGCCGATGAACATAGTTTAGACTGGTTGCGGTGTTCAGATTGTTCATATAGAACACTTGGAAAGATTTATTTAAAGAGGCACCAGATTAAGCATCAAGGCGAAAACGAAAAAGTTTGGCATAAATGTCCAGAATGTCCGTATAAATCAACCCAAAAATATTGTTTGTCAAAGCATACCATAACACATAAGCCTGCTGATCAAATCCAGTGGTTTCACTGTTTAGAATGTTCGTTTAAAACAAAGTGGAAACATTCTTTAATAGTCCATTTAAATGCACATAAAACTGCCGATGAACATAGTTTGGACTGGTTGTGTTGTTCGGATTGTTCATATAAAACACTTAAAAAGGAAGTTTTTGAGAAGCACCAGATTCGGCATCAAGGCGAAGACGCCAAAGGTTGGCAAAAATGTCCAGAGTGTCCTTATAAAACTAATTACAAAGGCGATTTAAAGACGCATTCTATAATTCATAAGCCTGCTGATCAAATCCAGTGGTTTCACTGTTTAGAATGTTCGTTTAAAACAAAGTGGAAACATTCTCTAATAGTCCATTTAAATGCACATAAAACTGCCAATGAACATAGTTTGGACTGGTTCTGGTGTTCGGATTGTTCATATAAAACACTTAAAAAGGAAGTTTTTAAGAGGCACCAGATTCGGCATCATGGCAAAAACGCCAAAGGTTGGCAAAAATGTCCAAAGTGTCCTTATAAAACTCTCCACAAAGGCGATTTAAAGACGCATTCTATAATTCATAACCCTACAGATCAAATCCATTGGTTTCAGTGTTTAGATTGTTCGTTTAAAACAAAGCGTAAAAACTCTCTAATACGTCATTCAAATACACATAAACTTTTGATGCAACCTGGGAATTAATAAATCGAAAAAATATATATTTTTATTTTATTACACAACAATTTTTTGCGAATTGGCAACATTTCAAATAAGAAATTATTGGATTACTATATATCTTATACAATACGCTCAAATTGACCGTGGTCGAGTTACAAACAAAAACGTTTGCTGTCATCTGGCCCGTGGCCAGTCATTAAATCAAGTGCTAATTTAATCAGAGTATACGGTTTGTTATACTCTGATTTAATATCAACTTTAAAGTGCTTTAATTGAATATAATAGATTAGTGGGCCGTGGTAATATTCTTAGGACTACTTCGACACTCTAAATAACTAATCAAAAAGCGAGAAGTTAACGTGCTAGTTCAAATGTACTAGAGATTCATGTATGTAAAATATTCATTAATTTAAGTAAAATATCCACCTATTAATTAGTATCGGTACCAAAGATAAACCTACATGAGTACGCATCGATATGCTATGTTGCTATATGAACAGTTCCAAAAATCTTTATATCATAAAACGCTGGAAAATATAAGACGCAATCAAGACTACGCTGAAATTAATTAATAACACGCCAATACTATCCGGATTAGCTGGATAATCCAATATACCTAGGCTAACTATTGAGAATAATCCGTTACTCCCAAATAACTTGAAGGTCGCTATATTTTAAATCAAGCAAAACACTTAATCACCTTCATTAAACAAATTCACCGAAACTTTAATTTAAGTAGCCCTAAATCACCAATCAAATAAAATACAATAATAAAATGAAATAAACTAAAAGTCCCAAAATATATTATACTAGATAATATCCTAAATTAAGACTTATCTGATACGTTATCAAGCCAACAGTGAGTTTTCCCAGGATCCAGGTGTTCGTCGAATCACTGGAGCGTCAAGGTCGAGAAGACACACTCCGTAAGCGTTGAGGCTTGGATCAGGCAGCGAGTCACGCAGTTAACTTGATGGTTACTTCGAAACCACGTGTAGTTCGGAGGAGTCTCAGTATGCCGTCTGGAAACCCAGGGAGGAAACCGGAACGTAAGAGGACAATGGAAGGCCCAAAAATCCAGGAATAAAAAGTTCAAAGATCGAAAATCAAAAAAAAACCTAAAACAAATAAGGCAAATTAGAACAGTAATCAAGCCAAAATATGAAGGAAACAGGTACAGAACCTCAACAAATAACAGATCAAAACAATATCTGTATCAAAATTACTCAAACAACATACCTTTAGATGTTAAACGGGGTTCAAGCGTGTGGCAGCTCTCGAAAGTCAAATCCCCAAACGTGGGTGCAGGTGGTACCCAGTGGTACACTCGTGATATAGAATGTTGAAAAACCCATGGACAATACCATTGGGGACTGTGCAGCGCATTGCACAGCCTTTGAGAGAATGTGAACGTGTGAGATTCGAGATGAAACTCGAATACTGATAACCCCATGGACAAGGCCTAATGGAGACGCAAGCACAGCACAGTACTGCGATTTGTGAGATAGTGGTTGTAAACATGTTCGTTTACTTACTTGAGATTTCGAGACTAGGCTCTATTGAGTGTGGTGTGGTTCGAGACAGGGCTTGATTGTACAACTCCCATGGATGAGACCAATTGGGACGCCATTGCTCGGCGTGAGAATAATGGCATTATGTTTGTCAATAAATACCTTATTGTAGGCTTGATGTGACAATGACTATGGCAGGATATCACTATATCACTTGAGTAACGAACTAGAGATGATGAGGCCTCAAAACGTGAAAACTTGCCGGCATGGCGCCTAGCGCCTACCGGCTAGAAACGGGAGTGCGCCTTTTGCGACTTACATGGCTGGGGTTCAAGACTGGACTACTTCGTACTAGATTCTAGAACGTGGGAACTTGAGCAACGTTGTTACCGCCCCTCCCGGCGGGATGATATACATCCTCCGGAAATAGAAAGGGCGAATAATGTAAATACTGAGAAGTTATGTAAACCTTTACGTCAGCGATTGTCTAAATTAACCTTATGAACTTTAACACAAATCCGGTCGAAATACGTTTACTAGTTTTTATTAAAATGGATTCTTAAAGATCATGAACTTAGGAGCTAACTAGATTACCTCCGTTAAGAGACAGTGATTGGTCGACTCGGTCGCCGGGGTATAGCGGGAAACGCTATGATTAGTCAGATGAGTTTAGGATGCGCGGCCGGATTCAGATGAGTAAAGGTGGTTACAACAGATGGCGCTAGTAATGGGTTTGAAACTCAACAGAAGACTGATTTCTAATCTTAATTTTATGTCTACTATTAATTGTAAACAACACAGTTCAGGTAGGTACTTTTCCTGTTATAAAATGCATCCTTTGTAACCGTCCCCTCATTACATTGACTTCCCGCTCGACTACCTGCAAATGTAAAAGGGTCTTATTGAGCTATCGAAAAGTGGTACGTGTTAGGGCTTTAGGAATATTTTTCCTAGAGGGGTATTTCCATTTTAAAAATAAAGATCTGCTTTGTGTTACTAAAATCTTGTCGACCTGTGAATCTGCAACATATGGGTACTGCAAAACATACATTAAATGTTATAAGCACTTTTATTGAACAAAAAAAACGGATTTAAATTTAAAAAATAAAATTATTACTCAGAATGCTATTATTATGTAGGTATGTACTTTTAAGCAAAAAAAAACTATAGTAGGGTATAAAACAAAATCTAATTGTCTACTTGCAAATTTATCTATTATTTTTTCTTCCTCTACTTCAATTGGATATTGAGTAATGCTAAGGCAGAAAGTCTTAATTGAGACATTCCTTCAAATTGATCTCCCCTTTCGAAGGACAAATGGCTCTGCTCTTTACGAGCAATTCGCCAGCACATCTATGAACGACACCGGGTATTGCCGTGGGATTGCCACAGCAACATCCGGCCTGGATACCGGCGTGAATGGATATTTCTTCTGGCTAAATATCTATGAAACGGCACAGACTACCCTGGCTATGACGTCCGATTCTTCCTCGGGGAGCCCAAACGGTCCCTGAACGTTTGCCACGGTCCACCCAATATGGCGACGGAGAGCCGATACCAGACACGTGTAGATTCAACCGAGAACGAAGCGAAAGTGTCAATTTAGACATGTTTGTCCGTAAGTAAGACTTAATCAGTCTTTCGGTCATTTTTTAGAAGACGTGTCAGATTAGTTTTTGAATTTTGATGATACATAAGCATGCAACTGACCTATAGAAGTGCAGTGCAGTACACTTTGCTTTGCGGAAACTTATACTCCCCTGTTAAAAAAATAAAATAGAGTTTCAGGTGTGCAAAGACTTAAACTTATGACAGTATCAATTAAGTTTTTTTTTCATTTTGGGCATGCCTTGAGTTAGTTTGGGTTAGTTTTGTTTGGTTGCGCCCCTGGAGCGAGCGAAGCGAGCGGAGAGCCAAGCACGAAGTGAAATATTAGTAGAATGATAAAAAAATTATCAACTGCAATGGGGCAGTGGAGCTCTTTTCCTTAACCTTGTTACGTCACTGGAATTAGATTTTCGTGTCGAATTTGTGCAGTAAATTAATCCACTTCGATTGAATTTGCCAGTAAGTTGTATTAAAGCATCCTAACTAATATTATAAACATATACAAACTAAAATATAAATGCGAATGTGTATGTTTCTTACGCTTTCACGCATAAACTACTCAACTGATCATCATGAAATTTTGTACAGATATTTTCAAGAGTATAGTAAAGGACATAGGACACTTTTAATATTTACCCGCGGCTTCGCTCGCGTTGATTATTACGGTTAGTTTTGATGTGTAAACATCTTACGCGGCGGTATGAGCGCAGTGATTTTATGAGGGCTGCTCAAATATTTGTGCATTTGCGATATATTATATGTTTACACATCAGTGTCTCGCTCGAGTACTAGCAGACTCGCTCATTTTTTTTCAATAATTTATAAACTTGTTCTGTATTCTTGTCAAATCATTTTGTATTTAGTTTACATTATATTATTATAATGTATTTTTATGAAAAAGAAACCCCTAAATATTGTTAAATGCTTTTTTATATACAGCACTCTATTTGCAATTTTTATTAAATACCTTTTAGCATATAATTTTTTTATATACAGCGACCTCTTTTTGCAACTTGCAACTCTTAGTACCCATGATACAATAACAGGGAGAGTTATTGTATCATGCTTAGTACCCTTGTACGCAATTTATTACCTTTTTCGACTCCTTGTCATTTTTTATTTTATTTTGAGTTCTGATTTTGGCAACGCTGCTACCAACCTTTAGAACAGCAATCGCTGAAAACTGCTACTTCGAATTATTATTAAAATTGTTCTAGCAGCGATTTAAACCCAAACCTTTCATCCGGAGTTTGCGCATAGCGATTTAAGTGTCGCTTATATTCCAGTGCGCAAACTCCGGATGGCTTGGTTTTGGTTTGAAATCGCTGCTAGAACAAACCTATTAATAACTGCTCTAATTCGTCGGGTACGCGTAACAATGTCCCTTTTACCGTTTTTTTGGTGATGTTGAACAAAAGTTCTATCAAAATTACTTACCAGAATTATTTAATATAATAAGAGGAACCTATTTCAAGTTGAATTACGAAAAAAAAACATGCGGAATATCCATTTTCTTTTATAATATTAATATTTCAATCTGGAACTATTTTTCGACGCGTAGCAAATATTGACGCGTCCTCGCGTAGGTATACAGTCATTCTTCACTCTCATTGGTCGACGGGATGCCATGATTGACATTCCGCCTTCGCCGAGTGTTTCTCAACTTTTGAATTCTGTACTGCTTTCGCGCTGTTTCGTTTTCTTTGTGTATTACAGTGTGTTGCTAAATATGCTGCCAGAACATATGGACGACAGAGGCCCCATGATACATTTTTAAACTTTATTCAACATATTACTGAAAGATACGCGTTTTAAAAAATAAAACATGTGTATTTCTTTGGGTTAGTTTCGGTTGGTTTTGGTTAGTTTCGTTTCGTTGCACCCCGGAGCGAGCGTAACTAGCCACTTGACCTGGGGGGAGCTTAGGGTGGGCCTGTTATGGTGATATGGATAAAAAATCAAAGTCATCCTTTTCCTGGGGGAGGCCTAGGGATGTCTGGCCCCCCTGTAGTTACGCCGCTGCGGAGCGAGCGAAGCGAGCGGAGGGCCAGTCCTGAAGTGTACAAAATGCTAGATACAAATATATTTGAGGTTTAAAAAACACAAAAAACTTCATTTTTCCGCACTTTTTCCAGTAGAAAATGATGATAGAATACCTAATCTCTTCTTTTTTTCTTAGAAAAATTGTTATTTTTGATTGCGCTATTGTTCAACGGACCCGTTTTTTTTGTCATTAGTCATTATATTTTCTTAAAAAATATAGTACCGCCAGTGCCAAATTAATTACAATTTCGTGAAAGTGTTAGTAGGTACCGACTTGTTAAGAGAATTTCTAAAACGTGCTGGCAAACTACCCCACCAGATACAGAAGCCAAAATCATTTTGAAGAAAGAAGATCAAGTAAATTATTAATTAAGGTTAGTTTGTTAGTTTGAGTTATTCATTTTTTACGTATATGGAGTTATTCTTATTATTATCATATATTTACTAAATATATGATTATTATTATAAATAAGCATCAGATAAGCTAAATGTTATAAGTTCGGTTATAGGAATATAATGTATTGGATTTTGGATTTCGATTAATGAACTCAACGATTTTGGAATCTTTGTGAACTCTGCTAGAAATTATTAGTCTCGATTTTCCAGTGGAAATATCCAACACTTCCAATATGACTATGTGTAGCAGTCTGGCAAATAATAAGACTAAGCCAATGCCACAGTTAATAATCCTTCTGGAAAGTTTGCCAAGTATAGTTAAAGATGAAACTTATTCGGAGTTTGATCAACTTAATGCATCTTTGATTAAAGAAGAATATGATCAGGGTCTTATTGAGTAAGTATGTAATTGTTTTCCAAAAGGGTTAAGTTGGTTTGAATATAAATAAAACAAAAGCTATGCTTTTGACAACCCGTTATAAACATTTGTTGAAGATTTTAACAATTAAGATTTATGGTGCCAACATTGAAAATTTATCAGAGATCAAATATTTTGGTTTTTACATTGATAGCGTATTGAGTTTCAAGAGTCACTTTTTTACATAAAAAAAAGATTTAAAAAAAATTGTTTTTCTTTTCACGAGTAGCAAAGGACTTATCGATTACCTAATTCAAGAATTATTGTCTACAGCACAGTCATTCAACCCCATTTTAAATATTGCCACACGTTACTTTACCTCTTGGATAAAAACAATACAATGTCACTCCAAAAATTACAAAACAGAGCAATGCATATAATATTATCATGCAGCCGTTACACCCTGATAAATATGATGCTCTCTTGTCTCGAGTGGCTACCAGTGGCGGCAAGAATAAAATATTTTACAATTATTTTTATCTTTAAGATAACAAATGATTTGGTACCTGAGTACATGAAAATGTATGTCAAATATAATACGGAGATACATACATATCCTACTAGAAGTAGGGACAATTTTCATATTGACTGAACTAATTCCAAGAGGGCAATGAATTCCCTATTTTTTAAAGGGTTGAATGAGTATAACAGTTTGCCCCTTTTAATAAAGAATGCAAAATCAATTGGCATATTTAAAAGTGAATTGATGAAGATTTTGAAGTTATTCATTCCTCTGTTGTGGGCTATAGCGAAGTGGGACAGGTGTATGGATTGTTGTATATTTTTTTATAATAGCGTTTTTTTTCTATGTATATTTATGTATTTGTGTGTGTATTTTATAGCTTTCAATGTATTAGGCTTGCCTACTTAATGAAATAAAGATTATTATGGTTGAGACCTGGAGAACCAATATGTTTACAACATTATGTAGTGTTGGATGGTTATTGTCGCTCGAATCTTACTCAAGGGGGAACAATGATACTTGTGAAGGAGTCATTCTTGAGCTTGTGTTACTTTGAAATATATGGTAGATTTAGTCATTTAGTGGACGATAGGGTGTTTGAAATGTCAGTGATTCATTGTCCATGAAGTTGTTTGTTTTATGTTTGTACAGAGCCCCAACGGGCAACGTTTCTGATTTTTTGCTTAGGCTTGAGCTTGTATTGTCGGATTTATCTATAGGGTCTGCCATAATTCTTTGTGGCGACTGGAACATAAATTTTATGAATTCACATGATGCTGATACACAGTTACTGGGGGGGCTATTAACTTCCTTTGATCTGCAGTAGACTCACCTACGCGAATTACAGCTTACTCATCTACTTTAATTGATTACATGTGTACTAATATAGATACAGATAAAGTTGAATGTAAAGTAATAAATGCAGCACTGTCTGATCATGAAGCTATTTCGTGTAGGTTTGTCGTGAAGAAAAAGAATAATGGTGCAATTAGAGGAAAAAGAAAGGGTAGACTGTTTACACGGCGGAACTATAATAGGTTCGCGGAAGTTTGTAATGCTGATGATTGGCAGTCCGTCTTGGGTGACACCGATCCTCTTGGGGCTTTCCACAAGAGGCTGCGCATGCGTTTTGATTCCTGTTTTCCAATTAAATATTTAAGACATACAACTAGAAAGCCCTGGGTAACAAAGGGAATAAGAGTTTCTTCCAGGAATCTGCGTTGTCTGCATTATGTTAGGAATTTCTTCATTGACAATATATTCTTCACTACATTTTTTAATAGATATAGAATGATTTATCGTCGTACCGTAAAGATTGCTAAAGATATCTATTACCAAGATCGAATTAATTCTTCCAGAAACAGACAAAGAGAAACTTGGAATATTGTCAATGAAATTAGGGGTAAGAGTAGGCATGACAGGGCAGATTCTGGGCTGTCTCCTGATCAATTGAATGATTTTTTCTGCTCTGTAGCGGCTTCACTTTCGAATAAAGCAAATTTTTATAGCGACTATAAAAAATATTTAAAGAATGTGTCTGTAAGGAATTCCTTTTATTTTACACCGACTGATACCTTGGAACTAAGAGCAGTTCTTAGGCAAATAAGGAATGGTAAAACATCAGGTTGGGATGATATTTCTGCAACAGTATTGTTGAGGTTCCCGGACTCGGTTTTGGGGATCTTGGCCGAATGCATTAATGTGTCTTTTCTTAGTGGATCATTTCCTTCTTCTTTGAAGATTGCTACTGTTACTCCATTATTTATGGGTGGTGATGAGAAATGTCGTTCACACTATAGACCGATTGCTCTTCTGCCCACTTTGTCGAAGGTCGTTGAGAAGATTTCCAAAACAAGAATGGTCTCCTTCCTGGAGGTCAATAAAATATTGAGCTCTAAACAGTTTGGTTTCCAGACTGCAAAGGGGACGACGGATGCAGTGTGTGCATTCTTGAAAGACCTATACTTGGAAGTCAACGATGGGGAGGCCGCCGCAGCAGTGTTCTGTGATCTGTCGAAAGCCTTCGACCATGGAATACTGCTGTGGAAGCTTGAGTCATATGGGTTTCGAGGGACATCACTGAGCTGGTTCAAGTCTTACCTAACGGAAAGACTTTAGAGTGTTTCTTTTAATCAGTGCAGTTCTGAACAAAGGAAGCTAGACTATGGTGTGCCTCAGGGATCGGTTCTTGGCCCGATACTGTTTTTAATTTATATTAATGATTTCTCGGGTCTGGACATCTCTGGACGTTTCACCCTGTTTGCGAATGACGCAACCATTCTGTGGCATAATAAGTATGTCACGGTACTCGGCCAAACTATAAACACTGATTTGGCAAAGATTAAGCAGTGGTGCGATACAAACCGCTTGTCACTCAATGTATCGAAGACTATTGTGATGTCCTTTGGATGTAACTTGGATGTTGTGTGTTTGGGGAGTGAGAGCTTGAATAACTTGTCGGAAAATACATTTTTGGGTATTTTTATTGATAGCAGACTTAAATTTGAGGGCCACATAAACAAGCTTAGTACGAGGCTCGCTTCAAATTGCTATGCAGTTCGGGTCGTCTCAAGGAATCTGGATGCTCACATTGTTAGGAATGCATACTTTTCACTGATCGAGTCGCATCTGAGGTATGGAATTTGTTTTTGGGGAGTGTGTTCAAGGCGACTATTTGATAGCGTGTTTGTTTTGCAAAAAAGAGCGGTTAGATGCATGTGTGGAGCCCGTCCGAGAGATTCGTGTAAACCACTTTTTCTTAGGCACGGTATACTAACATTGCCGGCCTTGTTTATTTTGGAATCTGTTTGCTTAATGCACAAAAAATATAAGAGTGACGCAAATGCCATACATCATTATCCCACTAGGAGTGCTGGTAATTTACCGTTGCCTGTACCCACTTCTACACGAACAAAGAACTCTGTCATTTACAACAGTAGGCAGCTATTTAATCACTTACCCATCCACTTAAAGCAGATGCAGAATGATACGGGGTTTAAAAGGGGAGTTAAAAGATTGCTGATTTCCCGAGCCTATTATAGCGTGGCCGAGTTTCTTGGGGAAAACTTTTAAATGTATTTCGTAATGGTAAACGTTCCTATGTATCTAGATGTAGTTCGGACATATTTGTATATCTGTTATTTTATTTTGTGTTGTATCTATTATTTTGTATTTTGTATGTTAGTGCTTTGTCTATAGGAATTGTTATTTCTTGACAATAAAGCTTGATTTGATTTGATTTGATTTGATATTATTTGCCAATGTATTAATTTGCTCGGATCAAATTTGTAACTTAAAGTTTTAAACCTGTAATTTGGAACCTTGTGCTCTAATCTTAACCGAAATTAATTGTTTGAATTTTGCTTAGGATTATTTTATTGTATTTTATTTAATTTTTATAACTACCTATATGTATTATATTTGAATTGTAAAAGTGCTCTGTATGTATTACGAGATATTATTATTAAAACCCATAGCAAATTGGATAATTTAATCCAAGCGTCCAAACACACAAGCACACTTTTGGTGGAAATAACTTATATACCAGGTAAAGTAGCTCTGAACAAACTTATATCCGAGCAAAATACTCTCATCAACTAATGGATATAGTCAACATGGAGTTCATCGATATGAATAATTTACTGAGGCCTTTCCACTTTAATGAGGAAGGAAATGTGAATGCTAAAGGAAAATGGTGCCTCATGAAATACATTTTTAAAAATTACATAAAACCAAAATCTAAATACACACAAACCATCTCTGACAATGAAAATAATTCATAACAAGACCGCCCAACATCATCAGAAAGACTCAGAAACAAAAGATCCTCCAAATCCCAGACCGAACCAGATGATCATCACAACCAAAAACAGAAATCTGTCACTATGGACAATTCCAATTAGGACTTATCACCTAAAAAAACTCTTGTACACTACGCAAATAACGGAACAAATACAAAAGCAAATAAAACAGCAGATTTTTTTATAACAAAGGCTACTTCGGAAACGCATACGGAAAGACATCTAAAAACTAACAAGAACAAACTTATAGTTCAACACCTAAATATCCAAAACCTCTGCAATAAAACAAACCTACTGGAAATACTAACAACAGAAAATAGCACTGATGTATTATGCCTCAGTGATACATGGGCTACGGAAACATATATGGAATATACAACAATAAACGGTTATAAATTGATATCACACTTCTGCATCACGTTCATGGAGGCACAGCAATCTACACCAAAAGTAAACTCGAAGCAAAACAAGCTCCAAAGGTTTCGTCATATGCCGTTGAAATGGAACTAGAGTGCTGTGCAGCTCAATTCAAAATGAATAAACGGGATACTGTAATAATAATAGTTGTATATCGACCACCCAACGGAAGTGTGGAAATATTTATAAATCAGTTAACAGCCATTATGTCAGAGGTAGTACCTATACATAAACATGTTATACTATGTGGTGATCTAAATATTGATATGTTGAAAAAAGAAGACAGAAAATACAAACTACTCAAAGACACGCTAGACGCACATCGTATAATCAACCACTGTACCGAACCAACCCACATTGCGTTAAATACAATTGGGACTTCCAGATCAGCTATTGATTATATGTCTTCGAATATCCCAGCAGGAGAAGTTACGTTCTCAACTCGACAACCTCACTTATCTGACCATATACTTTTGCAACTCGAGGTCAACCTTTCAAACACACCAAGCAATGAAACGATTTGCATGAAAGGTATTAGGCTGGCATCAAATGACAACATCCAACAATTTAAACGCAGTCTATCCCTCGAGACATGGGATAACCTGCCTAATCAAAACAAAAACAATGACGATGCGCTCAACGATTTCCATGCAACATTTTCATGACATCTTGACCTGTGCTGTCCCGTTAAGCAAAGAAGCATTAACACAGACAGGAATGGTAAAAACTCCTGGTTTGGGGCAGATTTGCGCTTACAAAGAGATAAATTAAGGAAGCTTTTCAACGACACGAAAAACAATCGAGCCAAAGTTCAAGCCTACAATGAAAAAAAGAAACAATACAGAAAAGATGTTCACCAAAGGAAAATAAATTTCAACACAAATATCATCAATGACTCGACGAAGAAAGCCAAAGATATATGGAATATAGTCAACAGAGAAATAGGAAAAACAAAAGTATCCAAGCCAATATCGCTAAATATTGAAGACAGATTGCTCCACTGTCAAAAAGAGGTTGCGGATAAATTTGGCTCGTTTTTCGCAACATCGATAGGTGGTAATTTGGCAAGACGTTTTAACACCTCAATATCCCAAGAACCATCGCTTCCACCAGCAAACACCCACTCTATCTTTCTCGAAGAAGTAAGTAAGCATGACATAATCAAAATCATCAATAGCCTAAAAAACAAAGCATCTTTTGGTTTCGATGGAATTTCTACAAGAGTCATAAAGAGTGTGTCTGATGAGATTGCGTGTCCTCTTGAGATATTGATCAACAAATCAATCAGTGAGGGGTGCTTCCCATCCAGACTCAAATTGGCCACCGTGGTACCGATCTTCAAGAGAGGTGCAGAGGAGGATATTGCCAACTATAGACCTGTATCACTACTAAGCACATTCTCTAAAATTATAGACACATTGCTTTATGAGAGAATCATGAAATTTCTGATAAAGTTCAACATCATTAATGATGACTGGTCGGGATAAACAAATTCTTTTATTATTGCTTAAAACCATAAAGAAGGGTGTGGTATTTTAATTAACCACTTTTAATAGACAGTATAACATAGGGTGGTGAGAGAAATTGAAACGTGTATTCGGTATTGATATAATTTAATAATGCAGGTGTAAATTGCATTT